>VWZG01012188.1:422999-445668 GCA_013396735.1 Grallaria varia
CCCTGGCCAGGAGCTGGATGTCCCTCCTGGGGCCAAGTGTCATTGGCTCCCATGGGACAAGGGAAGCTTCGAGCAGCTTCTAACAGAAGCCACCTCTGCAGAACCCCCCACTGCCAATAAAAAAAATTCAGCTACAGAGACCCAGGACAGGAGGGACACCTTCCACTAGACCAGGTTGCTCAGAGCCCCAGTCTGGCCTTGGACACTTCCAGGGATGGGACATCCACAACTTCTCTGGGCAGCCTGTGCCAGGGCCGCCCCATCCTCACAGTAAATAGTTTCTTCCTGATACCCAGCCTAAATCTATCCTTTATAAAAACCAATGACTGTTTTGCCCCTGAGGCCAATAAACATCTTTACCTTCTGTTCCCACCACCAAAAGCCTTTGCCTTTGTATGGACAGATAAGTACCTACAATTGATTTTGTTTGACGTTAAACTCTAACACTGTCTCCTCTGGTGACAGCCTTCCTTAAATATGTTTGTGTCGGTTGTTTCCTCACATACGTTGCAAATATTTCTTCAGCATATTTTATTCTGACATAATTTAATGGCTTTCTTTCAAAGTACAAGTGAGTATTAGCCTATTAAATTGCATTACTACTTGGGAATTCCCTTTGGTAGTTTTTCTTAGTCATTAAAAATACCACAGCAGTCTAATGCTGCATTTTACTTAAAAACAGCTAAGAAGCCATTATTCTCTGAAGGAGGGCACTGGATCCTCAGCTGTTATGAGACAATATAATTTTCTGCAGATAGAAGGAAAATTTCTGGGTTTTTGTTTGGTTTTTTTTAAGACACTTTCAGGGTGAGACTGTGATTTGTGTGGATATAAATCTCAGCCACAGCTTTTCTTTAATGCATCGTCAAAACATCTTGATAATGAGACATCCAAAAGCCAGTGTGCTGCTGGAGTCAATGTGTGGCTTTGTGATTTCTGAAAATGATACTGAAAGAATAAGTCAGGAAAGTTAAGACTGAATTGCAAAGCCAAATCCTTAGTGAGTTAGGAAATGGGAAAAAATTCAGACTTCTTCTATGAATTTGAATCTTGATGGTCATTCAGGCTTTTCATAGGTCCCAGTTAATGACCTGGCTCAAAATACCAATGTGGGACCTACACTGGCTTCATGTTAATTCCTATTATTTTACATGTGAACACATTTTGGTTGAGGTTTCCTTACTTTTCTTTCATTTTGGTTGAGGTTTCCTTACTTTTCTTTCATTTTCTGAGATGCCAGTTTATGTGGAGAACCACATTCATGTGAAGCTGACGGGGGCGCCTGGACTTCCTTACCTGAGACCGATTGTGTGGGGAAGCACATGAGGGAGGTTTGGACATGCTTGACAGTCACCCTGCTTTCTTTCCACTCCTCTGACATTGCTGGGACCTTGCAACAAATGTCCTTTTCCTTTCTGGAATGGACACGCTGCAGATACGGTCCTTGAGAGGGGCTTCAAGGATAAAGCTTTTCACGGCTTTTTTCTTCCCTGTGTGTACACAGACAGTTGGTCTGTGAAAGCACTTTGTGCCTCCGCTAATTGTTTTTATCCCTCCCAAAGCTGTCCTGACAAACCCTTCTGCCTGAGTGGAAAAGAGAGGAGGAGGAGGAGGAGGAGATCAAGGAAAATCGGGATTCCTGCTGCCTTCCGTGGCAATGGCCATCTCCTTCCAGTTTGGAAATGATCGGTTGTGTAGCTGTGTGACTCAATTCATCTGCTGCATACTGTCAACTTATTAGTAAGAAAGTGAAAATGAGAGCTAGATAATCGCTTGGAGCAGGCTTGGTAGTCCTAGAAATAAAATTATGGAAGAAATGTCATCTTGATACAAGGAGGGTATGCCTTGGGCCAATAGACCTCACCATGGATTTGCTTACGATCAGTGCTGGGATATTTTTCTCCAATTTTGAATGAAGAATTTGGTGGGTTTAAGGAGAATATATTGATTTATGTCCCTGATCATCTTAGGTTTAGATGTTAGGCTACACATTTGAAGCAAAAAGTACAAACCCAAAAACCACTGGGGGTCCAAGGCTCTAAACAAACTTTACAACCTCAACACTCGTAGAGGAAAATAACTCCTCACTTTTTACCTTAAAGAGTTATGGTCTCCACCTGTGTCTAGAAGGAAGATATATAATAAAGAAGGCAACACAGGCACCACAAAGACATGACTGACAGCTGAAGGAAGACTAGTAATTTTGGAGACTCAAGTGGGAAAATGTTTTGGAGCTGTTGTTACCAGGATATTACCATTCTTGATTCAAAGATACAATTTTTAACAGGTGCCAGAAGGTTTCCCACTTACCCCAAGATAGTACATTAAAATTCATTTCATAACTGTCATTATTATCTCTGGAAAAAAATTCTTTGAAACCCTTCGGTGTAGGAATGGAAACTTGGTGGATCTTTACAAAACCTCTTTTGTAGGGAGGCTGACCATTCAAGACTATTCAGGTAGTTTTTTTATTCAGGTAACTATTGTTAACAGTGGAAGTACCTGAGAAGCAACTTGAACAATGAGAACGACACAGCAGGGGAAAATCATCCTCTTGCAGCATATAGAAATGAACCAGAAAGAAAACCTCAGTGTTGTCTACAACATGAATTTATGCAGTGTGTGGATTCTCTGCCCAGTAACTTATTGTGCCTCCTTTAAAATATAATTGTAATCAAGTGTCTGTGAGCAGCCTGGTCTGGTGGAAGGTGTCCCTGCCCATGGCAGGGTGGTTGGAACTGGATTGTCTTTGAAGTTCCTTCCAACCCAAACCGTTCTATGATCTGTAATATTAATGGTACAGAGAAATTCTTCATGTGTGTCAGTAATGCACCAGAACTGACAGAAAAACTCTTTAAGATGTATCAATGACAATAAGTGTAATATCCTCAAAGATGGGGTAATGCGAAATAAGGGGAACTTGAAGTAAAACTGCAGACAGCAAAAACTTGTAATTCTCAAGTAAGAATATATTAGTTTTACTTAAAAAGGGTCTTATTACCAGAAGGAAGCTACATATTGGCCTTTTTTTCCTATTTTGTATGTAGACAAAGAAGGATGTTTTACATTTAAATACTAGAAATACATAAGTTTTCCATATCCTAACACTACAGGAGCTTGTTTAGCAAGTGCCAGTGATGTAGCACCATAAGTGGGGACACAGAGGTGCCCTCTGACTTCATCAGTGGCTTGTGCCGATGTCTTTGAGAGAAAACCCCGCCGAGGCTGGCACAGACATCCTGCATTCGAACTGTCTTCTCTTCCAGTCAATTGCAAATACAGTGCTGGAAATGCAGTGTAAATGTTACACCTGCCTGTTGGTGGGCACTGTCTGCGTGTGGGATATTGGGCAGAGCTTGTGCTGGGAGACTCGGTCAAAAATCTGTGACCCCTTCAGATTCCAGCAGCCTAACAACTGGGTTAAGGCTGCTTTGCCAGCTCAAGGTCCATGTATTTCCCCCTGTTTTGTTCACGTGTAATGCTGCAGAGAGCTTTAGGAGACAGCACTGCTGACTGAGAGCAAAGCATAACATTGAAAAGAATAAAACAACTGTTTAAGATATCGAGGCTGTCAGACAAACAACCTGGCAGGAAATGTTTGCTGACACACAGGAAATAGGCAAAAAGACCTCCAAAATACTGCTAAGATAAATCAGATGTTTGGGTTGGGTTTTTTTTGCTACAAGAGGCTGAAAGTGCAGCAGACATATGATTAAAAAGTGATGGCCGTGAAGCTCTGTGATTCCTTCATGGCTGGCAGGTAGCCTATGAGATTGAATTTCAGTGGTGAGGAGCAGATAGAAAAATATTCAGCTGTGCCTCCATGCTGATATCTGGTTGCAGAGGATATCCTCCAACAACTGAAGAAAAGCAGGTTGGTTATGATACGTGGATGGTTTTGAAATCTTAATTTTTCCTGTTTCATCTGAGTGAGTCACAGTAGCTGAGACTCCACTTGGTTTGCTTTAAGTGTTAAATGCTCAGAAATAAGTAACATTTGGCAACACTTATAGCTTGCGTTACACTGCGCTGGTAAATTATTTGTTGTTTTGAGAATTTTGGTACAAAATCGCATTAAACCAAAAGTTCTTTTTTGCTGCTCAAAAAAAAAAAAAAAGTTAAAAAACTTTTAAAGGTTTTTTAAAGTTCTGGCAGGTTCTTGTTTCTGCTGTACTGACTTAATCAGACTACTTAGGAAGTTCAATACCTGGACTCCCTTCAGCTAAATTTTCTTTTGACAGTTTCAGGATTTTCTGTGCGTCTTCAGGAATTAATGAACATATTATTCCACAGTGGCTTAAATAAACCTGTATGTTGACCTTGTGCTTAAGCATTATTATGAATACAAGTTCTTTCCTGAATTTTTAATTTTAAGAGTTGACTTTTTAGAGTGTGGTTATGTCTGAGCACCCCCTGTGTTTTTTGGCTGACAGCGCTCTCCTCAATTAGGGAGGAACTTTTATCTCTGCAGTGCAGCTGAGAAGCAAGGGGAGGGAATTCATGGCATGCCTCAAGGTGTGCGAGAGTGCTGTGGCACAGCAGCGAGAGAATCCTGGCTCTCCCGAGTCCTTGGCTACAGCAATGTCACTAAACCTTGGAATTGTGTACTGCCTTCTTGATCCATTTCTTGCCACGCAGCTGCTGAGTCCCACTTGGAGCAAGGAGTGAAAACTCATTTTAGGAATGAACATTTACCCCTGCACTCTGATTAGGAGCAGGCAGAAAGTGTTAAGCGAGTATGAACAATTGCAGCCAGCACTTGCAACTACTTCTTGTATCAATACTGGGAAAAATGAGCCAGGGCTGACTGGTATTGCCTTTTATTAAGCTTTATAATACCCATTGAACTCAATGTCTGAGCTCCCTGGGCTAGCATTTGTTAGCCCAACTCTGGGCTAAACCATTCCTCTTCTCCAATTACGGGCCTTGGCACTGGCGGTTTTTATAAATCTTCTTCAACAATTTTTTTCCCCCATGGGTAAGACTGGGATATTGAATGACTACCTTTCTGTAAGCTAATCTAATAACGCAATGATTTTCAGACTCTTAGGTACAAAACGAGAGAAAAGCCTCTTTAGACTTCCTGCTTAATAAGATTTACAGTGTTTTTTATTATCCACAGACATAGTTTCGTTCTTAGCTTGGAGTATGTTCACTGCACACACTCAGGCTTCCTAAATTAATGCCTGAATCTTTTTCCAGCAGTTTTTCATCTCTTTTAATTGGCCATTCTTGTCACATTTTACACCTCCTCTTCAGCGCCGGCTGGACGCTGCTCCCAGAGCTCATCCATTAACCTCCACTGATCCCCACCTTTCCTCCTTCCCATTACATCCTGCCACCTCTGCTCTCTGTTGGCCGTACAAAACTTTCCGGGCTCATCCCAGCCTTCTTCATGTACCCGGACATCTGAGAAAGAAATGCCTTATTTAATTCAATTTACCTTGTGTAGGTTGAAAAACACCTTGAAAAAGTTGAGCAAAGTCTAGCAGCGTCTTGTTTCACATAAACATTTGGTCTTTTTTTGCAACTTTTAGGATATCAAATATTGAAATTACAACTTTAAAGGCAACATTAAATTCTGCAATATTCAACTTCTGTGTCCTGTGTCCTACAGGAGAAGTGTCAGGTATGTAAGCTTAATTTTCAATGATAGAGTTAAAAGGACATAACTTGCTGATATGTATTTTTACTATGTAACTTTTCATACATAAAAATGTATTTTTTTAAGTCAGATCCTAATTATATCAATAATAGCCAACACACACCTACTCCACTTTTCTTCATGTGGGTGGTTGTTAGTGCTTTCTAGCAGAAAGCCTGTGGTCTGTTTACTGCTATTTTATGTATTTCCTCCTTTTAAAAATGAATGCTTTAGACTTTACTGCTGTTTATCTTACCTTACACCGACTTAACTGCGTTGACTTCAACAGGGTTAACCATAATCTTCATTTACGTAGGAGGTAAATTGTGCACATTTAGCTAATTCTCTAGGTGTCTGGGCTTGAAATGTAGTGTAATGGATCTTAGTCACTGCTATGTTTTCATGCAAACTGTTAAACCAACACTTTATTTGCAGAATTTCTCAAAGCAGTGGAAAATAAAGACGTTCAGGAGCATGCTTTTGGCTTCAGAAAGGCAAATCTGAAATGTGCTGATTTCACAGGGAATGCTCCTGGGAGAAAGGAAGGCACTTTAGTGGGATCAAGGAAACTCTAAATTTAATCAATGGTCAGCAAACATTTCCAGCTGTGATTCTTTGCTAAGTATTTTCTTAATATTTTCTTAATGCAGCTTTTTCTAGTTTTATTTTCCATGTCAAGTGGACGTGGGTTAAGCCCAGTCCCTGCAAGTGCAGTTAAGATGCAGCAGAGTGTGGCTTAACAGGAAAGATAGACCAGAGCCCTTTGTCACTCTCTGGTTTTAATACCAAACATTAAACAAACCCCTAAGTAGTGAGAAATGTTTAGACAAAAGGATGTGAACCTAAACTGCTGATGGTCCATCTGGGAGCTGGTGGGTCGGGTTCAGAGGGCAGAAGCTCTGCTGGGTGTCCCCAGAGACCTCCTGTGCAAGGAGTAGATGAGACCTTCGGATGGTTGGAAGAAACCTCATATGGTCAGGCACTAGTCCTCATAGGAGACCTTAACAATCCCAAAAAAACTGCTGGAGAGACATCAGAGCAGGACAAAAGCAATGCAGGAGGCTTCTGGAGTACACTGGTGTCAGCTTCCAGACACAGGGCGTGATCTGCCTGGACCTGGCATGTGAAACAAAGGACTAGTCAGGTGTGTGAAGGTCCAGGGCAGCCTTGGCTGCAGTGACTATGGGATGTGGTGGAGATTAAGTTCCTCGGGAAACGAGAAAAATAGCAGTTTCACAACCCTGGATTTCAGGAGAGCAGTTTGTGACGTATGTTCCACATAACATAACTCTTTATGTTTCACGTAACATTCGCACAGACAAGCTGGTGAAGTGTGGACTAAAGGACTGGGCAATGTGAGAGACTGGGATGGAGAGTCTGACAATCTCCAGTTCACATGCCAAAGCTTCTCAAAGCCTAGTGGTCCTTTCCCATGTGTATTCTTGGGTACCACTCACTGTCCAGGAAGAAATTTGGAGAAAGACTTCTACGTTATCCAAGTCAGCCCTGCCCACTGCTGAGTTGCTCTCAGAAATTCTTCCAAGTTGCATGGAGAACTGTAACTTCACACAGGATGATTTTAATTGGAAAAGGAATATGAAGAGAACAGCTGTTAGTGAAATCTGGTCCACCGACCAGCCTGGGCTGAGACCCACTGGGGGTAGTTATTTAAAATGACAAACCAATATAGGGCACGCAACACAGTAATGAAATAAGGGTGTAATTGGAGTTTCACTCAGCAGGGGCAGCAGCAATGCCTTCAGGCCTGTGCTCTGCTCGCAGGAGCCACAAACTGATGTTGACTTTTGCCTCTTGCGTGGTACAGGGATTAACAGATCTCTTTTTACTTCTGGGAGGTGCCATCACTGTGTCATAGCCCAGGTTCAGACATACCCATCCCTGCTTCCACATCACCTCTGCCTTCAGACTGCTCTGCCTGGCTTTCTTTAACTCCCCTTTGTTTTCTGGTGCTGCCTTGTGTCTTAGCAGGTAATGAATAGTTTTATGTTCTTCTATTTGTTTTGAAGTCTCGGTGAGGCTCTTGCCGTTCCATTCTTGCACTGTCATAGGAGCGGACATCCATCGTTCCCTGTTTCCAGGTTTTGCCTCTGCTCTACAGGCATTGTGGAATTGAAAGAGTTTTCTGGGGGAACGAGGCTGCCAAATGAGTAAAAATAGGAGAGCACGAGCAGTCAATCAGTTTTATGAAGAGCTCTGAGTCTGAGGAGATGGAAAAGCTCCTTGTTCTTGCAGACCTCTGACTGGATCTCTCCCTTTTACAGTCAATACAAGCTAATATAGATTTGATGTCTCTTTATAAAGCATTATATTCAAGAAGATTGTTGGAAATTATCTCTTTTTCTGTAGACAACTCTTTTTTAATGGCTATTTTGACCCAATAAAATTAGATCCCTGCCAGACATTTCCTGCTTTTCCAAAAACAAGTGAGATAGCATCTAGTTTATATCTATGATATCTAGAAAGACTATAATTTCTGCTTGTATTTTGGGCTTAATGCTTTGTCCCTGTCTTCCGTGGACATCTTTATGAGTACCAGTTACTCCAGACTCATATCCTCCCCCATTGTTCATCTTCAGAAGGTGACCGAGGAACAGGAACATCCTGAAAACCGTGAGGGATTGAATGTCTGTCTCAGGGGAGGGGCTTGTTGCCCATATTCCCTGATTTGAGAAGCTGCTCCTCTCTTGTCATTCCCTGCTTGGGTCCCTCCAGTAATTGCTTGAGCTGCAGTTATTTGCATTCACCCTTCCCATCCTTCTCTCCTGATCCTCCCACCCAGGCGTTCCAGCTTTGCCCTTCACAGCTGCTGGTGCTCTTCTTTTCAGACTCTTTCTCCTGTTTTGACAAGAGACTTTCTCTCTTCTCTCCCAGACTAAACCCCAGCTTACTGCTCCTGTGTTTCCCTTCTTTCCCACTGATCACTGCAAATGGGTATCTTTGGCTCTGTGTGATTTATAAACATCTTCAGTGAAAAAGTGTCATTCCATCTGATCTCCTCCTTGTTCTGAGAGTGTACCAGGCGCTCCTTGCTAATGCATTGTGCTCAACAGCCTGAGTTTGGTTGTAGAAGGGCACCGGTCTTCATATGCAGAGGTCAGGATAAGAGTAATCCCTCTGTTTCCTGCCTGATTTGAACTTCTCCTGCTCTGTCTTCCAGCCCTTTTAGTAACAAGTTTCTCCACTAGAGAGACATTTATTGCTTGTAATTTTCTCTCCATAGATATATTTACACACTAATCAAGTAATTTTTCAATCTTTCTGACAAGCTAAACAGATTAAGCATTTAAAGTCTGTTACTGAAAAATATTTTTTCCAATCTTCAGTTGTTTTTCCCCCTCTTTTCTGCCTTTCTGCCTCCCTGTTGTTCTGCATTCTGTTCAGACACTAGAATGGCACTCTGGTTACAGGATTAATATTGCCAATGGCAAATACAAAAGTAAATTATTTCTTTCTGCTTATTGCCTGTTTATGTGTTTCACAATATTTTTAATGCAATGTGGCAGCAGAAGCAAGAGTTGCCTATTTCACAGAATTCATAGGTGACTTCAAAGATCATCTCCTTCCAACCCCACTTCCATGGGCAGGGACACCTTCCACCAGACCACGTTGCTTTAAGCCCCAGTTTCCTGTGATTCTTCACATGCAAGAACATAAAAATGGCCCTTCAGGGTTAGAGTAAAGACCCATCTTGTCCAGGATCCTGCTCTGACAGCAACCAGGGGCTGCTGCTGAGGAGTGACATAGGAATACAGTGAGTGAGCACAGCGAGACCTAGCAGTAGTTGTAGCAGTTTATGGCTCACTCGAGAAGCAGTGCTGCTGTATTCAGTTGATCTCCATGAATCCCTCTTCCAATTGTTTTGTCTGTCCACCTTTTTACTGAACCTAAGGAGACCTTTGCTATTGATAACTTATCATGGCAAGTGACTCTAAAACTTCACGGTGGATTGTGTGGTGTGGCTTGTATTTTCTTGGTTCTCAATGTGCCCTCTTCTGCTTTGGTTTGACTTCCTCTGCTGCTTCTGATAGAAGGAGCTGTGAACAGCCATTCCCTGCTATTCCATGTCACACATGATTTTGTGGATCTCTATCATAAGTCTCTTAGATGAGTTTAAAACCTGATTTTCTTGGCAGGTCTTCCACTCTCTAAGAGGAACCTTTGTGACCTGAAGATATACAGATGTATTCATTTGTGCATGTTGGTATCACAATAATGCTTTTTCGAATGAACCGCTCTCTGCGTTGCCCTTAACAGTTCCCCTGTCCTGTGCTTACGAAGAAATAAAAGGGCTGTAATATTGTTTCTATGCAGTATTTTCTTCATGAACTTCTTTTTAAAATGCTGACATTTGGCCTTTTTTACACTTTTCCTTGCAGACAGGTTGACATTAACCACAGCTCAGGAATAGCAATCATAGAATGATAAAGTGGTTTGGGTTGGAAGGGACCTTCAAGGTCCTCTGGTTCCAACCCCCCTGCCATGGGCGGGGACACCTTCCACTATCCCAGGTTGCTCCAAGCTCTGTCCAGCCTGGCCTTGAACACTTCCAGGGATAGGGCAATATACAGCATCCTTTAGTGTAAAGGGTTCCTATGCCTAATAGTTTTTAAAAGCTCTAGTAATTCTTCTCTTTTAGGGAGGCAGATGAGGAAGGCTTCAGTGTAACTCCCTGACTTCAGGTGAATTTAACCCACTGATCTGCTGTTGCTGCAATATTTTATATTTTGCATACTTAAAATACATTCTGACCCATATGAAATATCAAGGGGTCACTTTTACATGGAAAGAGCAACTCTGCAAATACTGGCTTGTGTGGAGAGGCTCAGTTACGAACTTCTAGATAGAATAAAAATTAAAAGCAAATCTTGTCTGTCCTTGCCTGTGTCACTCACTGGCACGAAGTCACCTCCCGAGTGAGGAGCCTGTTCCATATGCTTGGTCTGCTGAGCCAACAGCATGGCATTAAAGCATTTGAGTGGTGGAGTGCTTCTTAACACGATGTTGGTGATAATTTGAAAGAAACCAAAGTATTGCATAGCCCTAAAAAGAATCTTACAATGAAAATCGAGTTATTTCAGTTCTGTATTCTACTACTACTACAAAAATAATCTAATTAAAATGAGAACTCCAGGAAGTAATGGGAAATTGCTTGGCACTGATCTGTTAAGGTGTTGAGAGTGTAATGCTGGGTGCTCCTTCCCAAGGAATTACATAAGGAAATGAGAGAAAAGATTCAGAGAGAAGCAGGGTTTTGCAGTCTTAAAGGGGGGATGTCCTAACTGGGTAATGACAACTATTTTGGTGGGGAAGGGTGTGTGGGACAGTGGTGGAAAAGAAGAAGGGAGAGGAGAGAAGAGAGGGGAGGGGAGAAGCAGAGAGGAAATTAACTGTTAATAATAGTTTGGGTATCTTTTCAGTTACTCATAAAAGTTAGAACTTTTCCCAGCTTTCTTCTAATTAGGATGTTACTAATTTTTCTGTGGATTTTGTATTTCCAAATGCTGCTGTTAGGGACCACGAATATTCCTCCTCAGTCAGATAATCCCCTCCAAAGGCAGCTGGTTCAGGATTTGCATTATCCAGAAGCACTGAAGATTCACTTCAACAGTGTTTTGACTGCAGTGCGTGTGAGTAGGAGAATTGGGGACGTTTCCAAATAGTAATGCAGGCTCTGGGCTGTGTTTGCCTCTTGTTGTGATCCTGACACAAATAGGACTAGGTGCCTTTAATGAGAATCTGTACAAAACCCTGAAAAAGCTTATGTAGAATCTTGGAACAATCCTTGCAATATGCTGAGGAACGTGTCTAGAGCCTGAGCACAGCTCAGAGTGAAGAGAGAAGATGAATCTTTCAGACACTTGTAGCTGATATTTGGGGGAGACAAAGGTTTACCAGTACTAGCAAGGATGGCAAAATGGAAACTTGACTTGGAGAGCTGTTGTGAGTGAATCCACAAAGTTCAGTGTTTCAATAACCCCTCTCAGATCTGTCATTAATTCCAGACCTCACAGGACCTGCAGAGCTGCATATCTAAGGACTTCCTGTACTTTGTAAAGCATCATTTAACCTTGAGCTGCAGCAGCAGTGTCCTGTGAACCTGCCCTGCCTTTCGTACATTTTTTTAATGTGATTTCTCATATGGAGCTAATTTTTGGTACTCCAGATGGGTGATGGGTCTCAGTATAATTACTATCCCAAGTAGTTACTGAGAGATTTTGAGAAAGTGGTTTTTCTTCCTGGCACATCGAAATAGCACTTAGATTTTCTTTTATTAGATTGAATTGTTATAATAAACAATTAGGCTGTTGATCCAAAATCATAAGCCAGTTTAGGAGTGAGAAATAGACTTGGGTGTTACTTCACAGCAAAAAAAAAAAAGAAAAAAGAAAAAAAAAAAAAAGTGTGGGACTGGTTTAAAGTTTCCTAAAGGTGCAACTAAATGTGTTTCAGTAGAAACAGGGACTCCAACTTGCTCTCCCACTTTCCTCTTAGGTTCCTAACTTCTATTTTGCCAGGAGGAGAAAAGTAGATTACTTGCTGTATAAGCTCTCTATCAAAATTTCTATACATCAGGCCTAAAAGTAAATAATGAATCTTTTTCCAGTTTTCCCATCTCCTGTCTCATACATACGCATTCCTACTCAGAAATAGCATATTCTCCATGCAAAGGTTCTTCTCTTTCTCTTTTCAAATAAAACCAAAACATTTTTTTTTAGCATGTCATAAGCCATGGATAACTTGATTACCTCATGCTCCTAAATTCAGCTGTTAATTATTTATTTGGAGGTGTTGGGTGGGCTACCACAATTAGCCTTGACATATTAAATAAATAGGTTTTTATGGTAATTGGAGGTTGATGCCATGATGCTTAGAATAGGTTTCAGTGTTTCATTCCTCTCTCGGAGCTAACTGCAATTCTTAATTTTGCAAAGCACTTTAGGAGACCGAAAGAAAAAAATAATCACATTACAAGTGAGAAGTGTTGAGTAAATTTCTTTTACAAAAAATGCACCTGTTATAAATTTAGCCCTTAATTGATGGCATTAGTAAGGGCTGAGATGGAAAACAAACAGGAGGAATCCTAATAGTCCTGTAACTCAGGAGTCTGCCCCTGCAGCTTGGTCCTGGTCTGATTGCCAGTCTGCAGAGGGGCTGTTGAGGAGGTGGAAGCTCTCAGGAGCAAGACAGAATCATCTTCCAGTACTCTGTACCTGTGGTGGAAAGGTGTCCAGCTGAGGAAACAAGAGGTGGGCAGTGACCTTTTTGTTCTTATTTGCTTTTATGGTCTCCGCCAAAGGGCTGTGAGGTGCTGTCACTTCCAAGGCAGCAGGGCAGGGTAGGGCACTGGTTCTCCAGGTTTTCCTGCTGCCAGGCTGTACTCTTGTTGTGTTTTATCCTGTCTGTTGTTTGTGTTCAGCTCTAGGCAGGCATCTTGGGCTTCTCACATCCTGGTCAACTGGGTGGAGAACAAGCCCCAGATGTGGCTGCAGGGTGGTACAATTGGGCTGTGCAGGCACATAGATCTGGCTCTACAACATCTTGTGGCTGACTGGAAGATGTCCAAGCTGAAGGACTCCTCACCTCACTCTGGGCCCCCTGAGAGAACAAGGGAGCAGCAGGAGCTGGGTTTGTAGAGCAAGTCTGCCCATCTCGGGGCTCATTTGGCATTCCTTAGGCTGCCTCTCTCCCTCCATTACCATGCAGGACGTCTGTACCTTCAAAGACAGTCAAGGATTGTTAAAAGGGCACTTTGAGAACTTTGCTGTATCTGAGGCTTCCATACCTCCAGTAGACTAAGTTGTTATTGATATATCTTAGTTGACATGTTTCTCAGGGAGCTTTGGCACTCTGGTTCTTCCCATTTTCCCAGGGTTACATCAGCTTCAGACACTGCTTCCTCTAAGTTTGGGCATGAGTTCATGATACAATAGTGTCTGTTGTGGTGGGCCCTTCAGTAGCAGGCTCCTCCAAATATTTTCAATCCACATTTAGGTCTGTCACACATACGGTCCTGGATTCCTTACCAATTTTCTCTCCAGAAGTTCTCCAATGTCTCCATCTCCAGAGGGATGCTGTTTTTATGCTGTAGACGTGGGCAATTGGCCAAAAATTTCTGTAATAAAATATGTTGAGACTATAGTTACAAGTCCCAGAACAATAATTTTTATACTGAAAGTCTGTAAGTCCCGGAGAGCTGATGATATTTCTACTCTTTTCTGCTTATAGGAGAATGCCTTTCAAAGGCAGCTTTGAGGGAGATGACACATTCTGCTGGAGGTTTGATGGGTGCACATTTCCAGCTGATGGACTCTGTGCAAGGAGATCTGTGTCTCCGCATGCTCAGAGATCAGTTCATTACCATCCCTCAGAAGTTGGCATTAGGGAAGCATTTTTAGCCATGTCTTCCTTTCCTTGCTAATCAGAATTCTGTTTCATTTTGCAAATATGTAGTAATTGCTCTCTACAGCCAAAGCCATTGACCTTTGCTGTCTTTAAATCCAATATAACTGTATTCCGAGAGGCTGAGAGACAGACTTTTTTCCCTGATACCACCATAATCCCTCTGCAATGCTGTGTGTTAAACTTCTGTGTTAATCAGGGCCTTCTTCAAGAAACAGTAGCCACAAGCACATTTTATAAAGAGCAGCTGGATTTTGGGGTGGCTTATTGTGGATGAGTGAGGGGAACTGTATGGCAGAGTGTCTAATTTAATATAAAATGGGGGAACTGTATAACTTTTCATTGGAGGACAAATTAACTCCCTGGATTTCCAGAAGGCTTAGAGTATTTTGGTCTTTTTTTGACTGTCCTGAAGAGGTAAGAAATTTTGAAGGAGAAGATATGGTAATGTCTGGGATCTGGGGAATTGTGTTCTACCCTTCTGCAGGGATAGTGTCTGACCTGAAAGGATTCCTCTGTAAATCCCCACTGCACCAGTGATTTGGGATGGTGTTTCTGTTGCTTAGTCAGTGGAGGGAACAAGAAGAATCCTTTTTCCTCTTTAGAAGTTCCCAGTCAATTATTGTGGCCTCTCACATCGGGTTGTTTCTCATTCCCTGCTTCCTTCACATACTAAACTGCCCTTTTCAAGGGGATGAACTTTTTATGAGATAAACTTGTGAACTGACTCTGACTGACTGTTGTTGTCTAATACTGAAGGAGATAAGGCTTTTTAGCCTTTATCTGTTCCTTTAGGCATCTGTATAAATTCAGACAGTGGTGTTTGATGTCATGATTGTTTGAATTTTAATAGAAGTTTGAATTGAATTTTAATAAGTCTTCTATAGTGGCATATAAAGGCAATTATATACACAGTTCAGGAAACTAAAGTCATCTCTCCGTTCAGCCAGGGGATGAGCTAACTTCTGCCCAGTGCTCTGTGAATTTATTCCCTTCCTAAATGAAATCATTTATGTACATAATTGTTTCTCTCTTTGAATACCCTCCTGTCTCTATCCTAACATTATTAAAATATATAGTGGAAGAGTATCTACTTAGTAAACGTCCACTTGTGTATAGTCCTATGCTACCAGTAATTATGGGCTATGGTGCAATAATAATGCAGCTCAAGTCTCGGAGATGCCCCGTTTGAACATATTTTGGGAGGGGTTTTGGTGTTGCCATAATTGTAGAGCTCCCAAGGTTATTGCAGTAGACACAGCACGCGCGTATGGCAGAGGAGGTGGAGTGAAGTTATCATCTAAACATCAAAAAAGACTCCAGTTGGTGGAACGAAGTAAAGAGTAGAAAGGTGATGCCAAAGACGAGCATAATCTGCTCTTATTTCTGTGTGCACATGGCCTGGCACGGGCACTTGGGTGAGACCTCCCTGAAACTGCTGCTGTGAGCAGGGACAGCTGTCACAGTAAAGGTTTGCGAGACTGTTTAGTTTAAATGCGAGGAGGAACTGAAATATGAATGAATTTCATAAAAAGATGATATAATCCGTCTCCAGTGTCACACATCTATTATTCTCTCTCCACTTCTCCATAACCAATTGCGAATGGATTTTCCAGTGGGCAAATCAAAATCCTGCTGTGACATCCTGCTCCCTCTGCAAACTCCTGTCTCCCTGTGTGATGGTTTGGTGCTGTCACCGAGAGGATACCTTTGGGTCGCATGGGCCGTATGGCACAAACACAGGCTGCTTTGATGTTGGTCTGCTTGTGCTGGAGTGTGGCTGTACTGGTTGGCTTTGGGAGCATGTCTGAGAGGGAAGTAATCAAACACTGATAACAGCAAAATTTAGTGAAGTCAGAGGAAAGAGAATGCTGTGCCTGTGACTACCTGAAGGGAAAGGCATGGTAAGGAGGACTGAAGCAATCTTCCTCATTCGTTTCTGAACTCTGCCAACTTCTGTGCATTCTGGCATTCTGCACAAAACTCCATTAGTGTAAATGAATTTTTGGGAATCCTCAAGTGGAAAGAATCATATATTCTTTTTCATTGTAAAATTATCCTATTTTTTTTAAGTAGTGGATGCCATTTTGGGGTAAGGAAGGCAAAACTTTTGCTGTAAGTGATGGGAGCTTATTTTGCAGGTACAGTTGGATTCCCCAGTGTGTTGCATTTCCCCTAATACACCAAATGTTAATCTGTGAGTCAGAAATAATAAAACCAAGTGAGTATTTTCTTCAGGTGTCCCCTGATGTTAGCTCTCCTGTTTGTGGCAGAGGACTGGCCCTTTGGGGAGAGGAGAGGTCATTTATATGTTGGCGAGAGCTTTTTAAAAACTCTGGTTTCCTTTTTCTGGCCTCACGGCTTGGTGAGGTGTATTTGTGTGGCACTCAGTGTGTTTGATGGGGATGATTATCAGTGTAAAGCTGACACTTAAAAACTGGGTAAGGTCTGCTCGTGTTTCCAATATCTGTACAACGAACAGGAATGATGTGCAACTGCACCCACAAAAATCACTTGAGGTTGCACGGTAGCATAGCCAATTTTTTTTTCCAGAATGGCATTACACATATTGAAATACATTGTGTGTGATGCAAGCCTGGTTTTCTGTAGGAACACATTGTTTTTAAAAGACTCAATCTCATGGATCACTTTTATGCCTTTCCATTTCTGTCCTTTCTCTGTAGTCTAAACAATAAGTCTTTCAATCCTCAGGTAGTTTGTGCTGCTTCCTCGGGGTCCCCATTCTGGGGATTCCTTTTTTCCCAGCTTTTATACTGCACTAAAAGTGAAGATGAAATAAACTGCCCGGGTGGGACTGTAAAGGTGTGGACTGTGGAGATGTGCAATCTACCTGCGCCGTGAAGGCTTTCTGATGGTCCCGCAGCATTTTAAGGCAATAGCAGTTTTTGTACTTCCTTTCATAGAACCACAGGATGGTTTGGGTTCGAAGGGACCTTAAAGCCTCGTTCCAACCCCCTCATATGGGCAGGGACATCTTCCACTAGGCCAGCTTGTTCAGAGCTCCATCCAACTGAGACTGGAGGGGTGTGTGTCTGAGTAGTTTCTGTGATGATTCACACAGAACTGTGTGGAAGCATCTCAGCATTTTCATACCGGCTCCTGGAGTTGACTGATAATGATTTTAGTTTGGGCATTTAAAGATCCAAGTCGGGGTATTGTCATTACTGAGCCTCCAAATGTGCAAACTCTGCTGTGACAATCTCTGTTCACATTTAAGCTTTAACTGGAGGCTTCAAATGTCACCTTCTAAAATGCTTTCTGACTAATAAAACTTTAAAAATCTCATGATTGTCCTAAAGTTGCATTCTAAATTTCTCAGTAGTCAGTTTTCAAAAGGCAATGGATCCATGGTGCCCTCAAAGATGACCCTGCTTTAGGTTTTAGGGGAGCAGGACTCTGGAGCAGAGCACCTCTATCCATCAGCAGGACATAATTCAAGATGCACATCCAAACACAGGGCCTGTAAGCAATATAATTCACTTTTGGATGCAGGGTGACATTCTCCTAAAAATAGAATACATCAGTAAAAGAACACTTCTGTCACAGAGAGCAAACCTGAGCCTTACATTTTGCTAGAAACCTAAACTCTCTAACTCTTCAAAAGCTATTTAATTTACATTAAATAATTTCTTAGTGCAAGCAAAGGTCTCTTTGTGCCAGCAGTATATTCTCCTGAGTGCTAAAAGTCTTGCTTTTAGTTGCCAGTGTATCAGTGGCTTAATTACAGTGTTTGAAACAAGGATAATAGCAAAGAATGTAGATACTATTAATTGTGTGTCAGATGATACATTGAAAACCCTAAAATAAATCTGTGGCCTAAGCTCAGACTATTGAAAGTTGTAATTTATACGATTGAAAGTATAAAATCACGTAGGTAAAGAAAGCAGTAACTTAAAAGCTGAAGATATTTTTATTTTCAAAAGGATATATAGGTTCGGTGCTAACATAAAGATGTTGATATATAGAATGAGCATTATGCTCAAGGAAATATTGTATCTTACGGATTTTAATGTCTTTCAATAAATGTTCCTCAGCTGCATGTATAAATACTTGAGTAGTAACTCATAAATTAAATAATATTAATTGAATAAATTAATAAGTGATTTTAGCACTGATTGCCACTACATCTGTGCTCAGTTACCTGAGGAGCTGTCCTGGGCAGGTCCTGTTGGAGCTGCATTCTCCCAGCTCTTATTCCAGTGCTGATTTAGAGAAGACTGAAATAGTCTTTTACAAGTTTATTTTACAGTCTGGTCAAAAGGTTGAGAGCTAACGCTTAAATTGATAATGTCCAAGTGAACGAAGGCATTAAGTGGAAATATAAAGCTTTACTTGGTAGACATATCTGAAAAAAAAGGAAAATAAAATGTCATTTTAAGCCACAAATCTTACCAGTAAAATTTGTAGCGAGTCAGGGCTGATTGTGGAATGATGCCCAAGTGCACTGGAGCACGAGGGAGAGGAGAATGTGCTGTTTCCAAGAGCATTGTCTCACCTCAGCCATGTGTTTCGTGGTTCCAAGAGGAATCCAGGTTTGTGGGGCCATGGGCTGGGAATTGCCTGGGGAACCGCAGGGGGCTTGGGCTGCCCTAGATTAGAGGAGCCACATTCCCAGACAAGCTGTGCTGGAGGGCTTGGGGTTCCTAAACTCTGGTTTGCCCCCCAAGCCTGGTGCCCCCACCATACAGGGCAACACCAGCAGCAACTGGAGAATTTACTGCCCTGCTCTTCCTAACTACCCATTTTGTGAGTGCCTGGGGAGGGGGGATAAATTCTCTCCTCTTCCTTTCCTCTTCCTCCTTTCCTCTTCCTCCTTTCCTCTTCCTCCTTTCCTCTTCCTCCTTTCCTCTTCCTCCTTTCCTCTTCCTTTCCTCTTCCTTTCCTCGCCATCCCAGTGATTTATGGGAATGAATTCTTTTTCAAGTTATATTTTTTTAACTTGACAATCTCCCTGTCAAGCACATTTGAGCAGAAGGGACCACGCAGGGCAGTTGCTGCTGCTGAGCAGATCAGAAGAGATTAAATTGGGCAGCTAGAAATCTTGTCTGCTAGAGATCTTCAGTGTAAAAAAGTTTCTTTTTCCTGGTGATTTATTTTTTAAACAAACTTCCTGACGAGTGCAGTGCTCCAATGTCAGAGCCTGATTTCAGTCCCCTTATAATGCCTTCAAAATAGTGAGCAGTCTTCTGCTTGCCTGTTCATCTTAGCCAAGGTCTTTCTCCAAAGGAAAGGCACATATGAAATGCAATCTGACTGAATACAGTTAATTTGGTGTCTTCTGCAGAAAATGTAGCACAAAATTTTGAGACAAAAGAGGCTTTCAAGTTTGCTGTGTCCCACAGAAGGGGAGGAACTGAGAGAACCATTGTTAGGTGACAAAAAGCATAACCAAATTCGCACTGCAGGAAAAATGAGGATAAGAAAGAAACTATTTTCTCTAAGTTTTTGAAGAGGTTGTTTTTCTGTTCGTTATAGGTGAATGGGATCAGCATATTGTTCCATACCAATGCTAAAAGATGTTCCCAACTGAACACCTAATTTAATGCCTGATCGGGGGGCCTCTCCTCCTGTATTGTGAAATCCCTAATTAAATGTCAGGCTGTGTTCAAAGACCTTAAGGCATTGGCCACTCTTGGTTGTATTAATAATTGCATTCTCATTGATAATATGTACAGCAGTCAATAAAACCCTCGCTTGTTTAATCTTCTTTTACCGTATAGGAACCAGTTTCCTGACACACTGATAAAAAGCACTCTATAAATATCTTTGGCCTTTGGAAATAAGAGACCAGTTTTTGCACTTTCTATATTCTCCAAGTATTTACTGAAGCAGAAGTACCTCCATTTTGGAGTGTTTTGCTCCTTGCACGTTTCCCTTCCCGTTTAACAAGATATTAATAAGATACCCTTCAGGGCAGGCAGTGAAATGTAACAGCAGAAAGGTCACCCAAAGAGCACAAAGATGGCCTTTGAAGAGCTATTTCTGCAGGAAATAGGGAGGAAAAATTTGCTTTCTAAAATTTCATTTCAAGAATAAGAGGTTTTCTTCTCCTCCCCTCCTCCCCCTCCTTTTTTTTGAGCCCAGCATTGCCACTTTTCCCCCTGCATGACTGCCAACTGCTCTGTTTTAGAGTTTTAGGGTACTTTTCTCAGTGTTCTGGATACGTTATAGAGGGCCCAGAGAGCTACGAATTAAAGTTGAACCTAGTGCATCTAATTTTGGACGTGCTTTAAAGGCCTATTTCAAATTTTGGGAAAATGAATAGGCCTCTGTTTTCTTAAAATGTCATTACTTTTCATAGCTGTGATATAGAATTTCTTGCCTGACCACGTTAGCAATGGGATGAGACCTTCTGACTGAAATGAAGGAGTGCTGACAAGGCCTGTGTGTGTAACTGGGGTCAGCTGGAATGTTAAGATTGATGGTGGCTGGTTTGTCTCCCAAAATCCTTTCTCCTTGGCAACAAACACTTGTGCCACGGTGTTGTTAATCCTCCAGGTTAAATGGAAGTCGTCGCACTTCTTTGTGCGTGAGTACAGGACAGAAAATAGTGCCCAGGAGAAGGAATTGCATCCACGCTTTTGCCCTTTTTTAATTGCTTCAGTTCACCCAAACAACGTAAAGACGTTACTGGTGCCACAGCATCGTTGTTGGGGAGCTGCCTGCCTAATTCCAGTCTCAGAGTTTTAGAGGAAGTCATTGGAAGTGTTCCCGTTATCTTTCTTCCTGAATTTCCCGTTCACTTGGATATTACTGTTATGGGCAATGAGTTACCAGAAATATCTTTCTACAGATGAGATTTTAAAAAAAAAAAGAAAAAAAAAGTTTCTCTGGTTTGAAGATGGGTCAGATATTAGTAAAAGGTTCTTCTTGTTCACCCAGAGGGTGGTTGGGCACTGGAGCAGCTCCCAAGGAAACTGGTCACAGCACAACGTTTGACAGAGTTCAAGGAGTGTTTGAACAACGTTCTCAGGCGCATGATGGGATTTCTGGGGTTGTCCTGTGCAGGGCCCAGAAGTTGGACTTTGATGATCCTTGTGGGTCCCTTCAAACTCAGAATATTCTGTGATTCTGTGAATGAAAGTTTGGCATCCCCTGACACCTTAATAAAGCAATAAAGGGTGAGGAGGGGAGCGGAATGCAATTCCCCAAATAATGAATCACTTAACAAAGTAAGTTAATAACAGAACTAAAGCTGTTTTACTGGTCCAAGCAGATTAGTCAATAGAGCGATGACACTTCTCTAGCTCATCAGTTGAAGTTAGTGAAGGAATTGTGATAGATTAAGCAGAAATTTTCCATTTAATTTTGATACTTTTCTTTTTCTTTCCATTTTCTGCTATCTGTGTAGAAATAGCATTCCTTGGGGTGCTCCGTTGTTATGGAGTTATGTTTGTTTCCTTCCTACTGTTTTCAGACTGCTCTTTAGAGGCGTTTTAACAGAGATCTCTCTGTGGAAGACCTGTCTATATTGTGCTTTATAGCATAGAGCAATTCCAGTTGCTAAATTTGTGTCAAACCATAAAGACATTTAGGTATGCCTCTTTGCTAGGGGCATATCCTTCATAAAGATGAAACGTATTCCATGATCCCAGCAGGAGAAGTTTTGAAAAGAAATGGCCAACTCTTAGTTCAGCTGCTGACTTCATTTCAACTTTGAGGATGGATGCTGGAAGGCACTAAGAGTGTTGGTGTTTGCTTTATTGAGGAGTTTCCTTTGAATTTTTTGGTTCGTTGTTGGGGTTTGTTGGTTTGTTTTTTGGGGGTTTGTTTGTTTGTTTGTTTTCTTTAATTTCCCTTTTAAGAATTTGTATTACATAGATCATCTCAATGCCTTGGGAACTTCTTAAAAAACCAAACCAAAATAAGTGTTGCTGTGCTGCTAAATGAGTGACTTTATGATGAGAAAAAGGAAAAGTAATTTTATTTTCTGCCACCTAATTGAAGGGGCACAAATACGCGAAGTTTTGTTACTCTGCTGATTGCAAAAGCTCAGTCCCTGCCCGTGCTCAGTGACTGTTTCCACAATGGTTTGGCTTTCCTCTTGAATATTTTGAAGGAGTTAATCTAACTCCAGATAGTCTAAATTCAGGAAAACTTTATCATTTTGCTATGTGTAAATTCTTTGGTGGGGTCATTAAGACAGAAGTTATTGAGGGAAAATACTGAAAGTAGGATATTATCACGGAAACATTTTTTCTTTTCATACTCTATTGTTCTTAGAGTAAATCTCTTTGTCAGAAGTGTGCAGATGCTAAATTGCTTACAAATGAAAGTACAAGATGAGAAGTTTCACTTGTGGCACAGTGTCCTGGGTCTCTGTAGCTGAATTTTTTTTTGGTAGTGGTGGGGGCTGCAGAGGTGGCTTCTGTTAGAAGCTGCTCGAAGCTTCCCCTGTCCCATGGGAGCCAATGACACTTGGCCCCAGGAGGGACATCCGGCTCCTGACCAGGGCTGAGCCAATTAGAGATCACAGTAACGCCTCTGTGATAACATATTGAAGAATTGGAGGTTGTTGTGCAGAAGAAATTCCAGAGAGCAAGAACATGGGATAACAAGGCAGACATCAAGGTCGCTGCAGAG
>VWZG01012188.1:446025-511159 GCA_013396735.1 Grallaria varia
GTTTTTTTCCTCACTCTTTAGCTTAGCTTCTATGCTGTTAGTAATAAATTTTAGGTATTATCTCACTTTGAGTCTGTTTTTTGCCCATAAAGGTGGTGGGTGGATGACGCCTCTCCCTTCTGCCTAGTGCAGAAAGGGATTTGAGTCCGTGGAATCTGGCCAGGGTCAACCCACTACACACAGTTAGAGCTGTTGTTTCCCATCCCAGCCTGTACATCAATTATTATCTGGACTAACTAGATAAAACTACTGTACTGGTTTGTGTCTCTGTGCTGTTCTTCAGAAAGCCTGTTGCTAACCATGAGTTCTGGAATCTGACCAGAAAACACCCTGTTCTTTGATCTCTGGTTTTTCAGCTTGAAAAGCAGGGGTGATTTTCTGGAAGTGTTTGGCTGCTAATGTTGTACTGCTGCACGACGAGCCTTCAGTGTGCAGCAGGGTGCTTAGCAGGGGTGCTAGTTTTCAAAATGATCTAAGCATGACACAGTGAAATAGAGACACAGCTGCTGTGATAAAGAGCATAATAATTCTCCATGCGCTTGTTCTCGCCCTCTGTATTTTATTTCTCCGTTACCCCCCCGAGGTAAAACTGGGAACTGAGTCACAACAAATCAGCTGCGTTTGGTCAGACTGGGGTCTCCTGGCTGCAATGGAAGCTGAAGATGCTCTTTCTCTAAAAACTAGAAGAAACAGGGAGGTCACTTCATCTCTTCTTTAATGACCAGTAGGTTTTGGTTTTCCTTCTATGCCCCCACTTCTGGAGTGCTTAAAGATGTGGATAAGTTGTGCCAAGTCTGAGTTGTACCCTTAGCTCTCATTCCTTGAAAAGCAATGATGGAGACCTGACTCCTTTGCCTGCCTTGTCCTATAAGCAGCCACCACAAAACAAAAGAAGTGCAAGAGTACAGACCTAGATATTGAGCGTCGTATAAAATTTTTGTTGGGAAGGGACTTCTGGAAGCCATGTAGTCTCACCTGCTACTCAAAGGAACCCTGACCTCAAGGAGATGCCACCAGCAAATTTAGCAAATCTCCAAGGACGGGGAATCCACACTTTCTCCTAGAGCGTATAGTTTTTTCTCATGTCTCTGATTAAGATTTCCTTCACTACAACTTGTAACCGTTGCCCCTTTCCTTGCACCTCTGAGCAAATCAGACTCTGTCCTCTGTGCAAACTCCCTTTGTGTCAGGATAGTGATGGTGAGAAGCCCCTGAGCCTCCTCTCCCAGCTTGTTCAGTCTGTTCACATGCATTGTGCATTCCAGCCTCCAACCATGTGAATTCATTCCAGTTGGGAACATCTCTCTTCTACTGAGGGGAGTCCCAAAACTAGATATTGAATCCCAGGTGAGTAGAGGGAAATAATCTCTTCCAAATGACTTTCAGACTGCACACTCAGGAAAGCCTTTAACTGCTGCCTGGACACCTGTACTGAGTTTGTTCCTTGTCCAAGTGCAGGACTTGCCTTGTGCAGTTTCTGGCAGCTTATTCTTCAGGCTTCTGGATGTCCCTCTGAAAGGCAATATCCTCCAGCATCTTGACAGCTTGGGGTCATCTGCAAACTTGCTGAGAGCACATTGCATCAGGGCAGCCAGGTAGGGGTGGGAAATGGTATCAGCTCTGGTACTGACCACTGAGAAACATGCCTTGTAACCACTTGTGGAAAGTTCAGGCTCAGTAGCAGCGCTCTGGCCATGGTCAGATAGTTTCTTTTTACACATGGAAAGGGAAAATTACTTCTAGAAACAGGGACTCTCTCTCCCTTGAAATGAGAAAGTTCAGTTCTTAATGTCAGATGGGACTTCTTTTGAATGAGAATATTCTTTGCTGAGTTTTATGGCAGTGTTGTAGACTAGAATTATTACATAAAATAGCAGAAAAGGATCGTTCTTGTAATTTTTTGTGTGCAATGTGATAGTCAGTTTTGTTCTAATAGGCTTACTATTACTTCTCATCTATTTCAGTTCAACTGCAAAAAGTCAGAAGTACTGCTGCAGTTATTCTTGACAAAATGCCCTTTCAAAAACCAGCTTAAAGCTTCACAAAACCACTGGTACGGAACTGCCAGTGCTGGTCCTGGTCTGCATTATATTGATGTATCCTTACGCCTGTGGAAGATGAATGCACAGAGCCTCAGATGAATTTGATTGCCAGAAGGTTACACGTGCTCAGTTGAAGGATTTGGAGAAAAAAAGAAGGAGTTGTTGTTTCAGCGTTGGGCTGCGGAGAGAAATACCTTATCCCAGCCTCGCTCCCCTGTGATTCTTTTCACTTAGATCAATTTAATAACCTGACAGATACAAATTTCTTTGCTGTCAGCCTGGCACAGCCAACACAAGAGTGAAGGATCAAGCGGCGCGGTCGCTGGCTCGGCTGTGTCCCTGGACTCCTCGGTGCCGGGATGAGGATGGAATGCTGGTGGGAAAAGGTCACCGGCTGATCTTTCGGTGCGCCAGGCTGAGCTTTCAGGCTGAACAATGTGAAATATCTTGTTTTGATTTGTAAACAGGGCAAGCCAAGAACAAGACGTGTTGGGGGAATAGCTCTGAGATCGCATAACGCCGTGGCCGTGCATGGCTTTCCTACACAAAGTCTGTGCTTCTCCCCTTCCTTTGTAAACCTCTTCTTCAAACAGACCAAGGTGATTTTTTTTCTCCTTCCTAACAACACCCCCCTAGACAGCTTTTGCTGAGTGGTGGGGATTACAGCTGGAGTAAATCCTCCTCCCCTTGCACATCCCCACAAGCAATGTTTTCCTGGGAAGGCAAGTGTGTGCCACGTCTGTCCACTGATCCACCCAGCATTGACTTGTCCACCAGTGTTTCCGTGGGTGCTGCCAGGTGGTCGTGCTCTACGGTCCAAGCCCAGCGTTTGGCTTTTTAATTTTTATTGTTTGAATGCAATCAAAGGTGCTGAATAACGGCTGCTGAGGAGTGTGGGGAGATCATGTTAAGCTTTGGCCTGGGCTGGTTAATCATTGATGGAGAGGTGATAGCTCCTGGCCCATCTCCTCCTTCCCTTCCCTTGCTTTCATTCTCTGTCTTCCTCATATGAAACTCAATTAATATGCTGCATTATTTCAGGACAAAAGCTGGTCTTAAAATATGCAAAATAAAGTTCTCAATTTTGTTTCTTCCATCACCTTGGCAGGGGGTATTTTTAGCCCAATTTCCACATGAATATTATATCATAAAAGGGCTGATTAAAATGAGGTAACATGACAGGGTTGGCTCGTAGTGAATGGATATGTTATTTATCCTGTTGAAAGGACATTACTGTAACCTTGCCTGCAATCCTGCAGAGTGGTTCCCAGTAAGTTATGTGTCGTCTAACCTTCCCTGAAATTTATTCCTAACAATGGACATACAGATTATCAGAACTCTCTTATAATCTCTTTGGAGCAGGGGGGTGGCAAAATAAAAATCCAAACCACCCATTGATAAAACTGGAGATACATAATTTAGAATTGTTTTAATTCTGGATTTCAGCAGAGAAATAAAACGTTAAAAGGATTGGGCAGTCAAAAAGGAAAAAAGAAAAAAGTTTAAAAAAAAGAGTAAGCTTTTTGTTCTCTTTTCAAAGCATTTTGCCTTCACTTGAGTAAGGTGTTTCATTTCCAAAGCAGATACCTGCTATAGTGTGAGCCTATTATTTTAGAACAAATGACAGCTCAGTCTTTCGTATTGAAGATTTACAATCAACCGACGAAAAAGTTTCCTGAGTTAACAGTAACCTCACTTCAGTGGAAGGTTTTTCAGCTGTAGATCTTGGACTACTGAGCAGAAGACCCCTCCACACTTGGTGGGTGGTGACAACAAAGCACGTACTGAGCCACCAGTTTGCCCAGCACACCAGTGGCACAGCTCTGCACCGAAGGCAGGGGCTCAGAGCTCTGCTGTGTCACTCAGCGCTCAGCAGTGTCACTGGCATCGTGCACCAAGGCACAGGGAGGTCAGCGGTCGGTCATCTCCAGTAATCAAGAAACATCAAAAAAGTACCAGCATTATGTGAAGTCTCTTTGCAAAACCTGGCACCAGAGTTCTTGACCAGAATAGCTGTTTCCTTTAAGGTATCCTGCTTCTCTTTGCTCCCTTCTTTTCACAGATCTGGTGACTGAAAGGTGTGAAGGAGAATTGCTGTGGTCATTCTGTTCCTGAAAATCACAGATAACACTGCTTAACTTAATTTCTGCACTGCACCCAATAAATTCTGGTTCATGGGCTGAAGGATTTTTGGACAAGTACCAGATTTTGATTTGAAAATTCTACCTCCTTTAAAAATCAGCCACCCCTATGATTCCTCTTTCGTTTCCCATTCTGATTCCTCTAGGTTTAACCTCTGCCACTGGATGTCAGGCTGCCTTTGCTGGAGCAGACCGCTTTCCCGATATCCACTAAGAGAAGGTAGACTCCAATATCAGTTCCCTGAGTGGATATGGTGACCCAGCTGCTGGCTCATTTTTTTCCATTCTGCCTTTCAGTTTGTGCTCAACAGCGTGAAGGCTGGTTGAGCAGAGGACACAAACCTTTTCTGTAATCAGTGTTAAAGGGCTTTGAGAGAGTCCCCAGTGCAGTATTTTTTCCTCAAAACTGTGAGTTGTTTCTCTGCTGATTGAGAATTAAAAAGAGGCCAAAGGATATTTGCAGTTCCAATGACAAACAGATACATGGACATTGTGCACTTTCCTTATCAGCTGCTCTTGTGTTAATGATTGATGTAACTAAGGCTGTGGCTTGTTTCCTTAGCTTGGGGGTAAGGTAGGATTGCAGTAGGTAGAGCTTTGAGACACACGAGGTTAAGGAAGGGGGATTTTAGCTTTATTTCCAAAGGAAATTAGTGTCTGCAATGCTGTCTACATGTCTGTCCCCAGTAAATTTTCAAGTTAGTGCTTGATGTCAACAGTATTTGAAATAGGACGGAAATATCAAAAAGTAATTTTGTTCCTACAAGTTGGCACAGGTGAAGATCTCAGCAGGACAGAGATGGTTTCTTGTACCCTAGAGGGGGTCACAACAGGCTGGGTGGGAACCAGGGACAGGACACGGGACAGCAAGCATAGGCTTTTTCAGGAAATTGGGCTTTTTATTCTCCTGCTTGCAGGAAAACATATTCTCTGTGTCCACGTTGGGAGGGTGTCGTCAAGGGAAAGGCTGCTCCTGCACAACACACCAGGGCCACCTCGGGGGAGTGGGGAGGGGGAATTTCCTCACCATGCACCGCGGTTTTGGAGGTGTAGTGGTCAACCTGTAGGTTAGGGAGGGATAGATTTAAACCCTTCGGCGTACGTGGCAGTGGAACTCAATTTACTGCCAATTTAATTTCTCACTTTTCTGTCCTTTCTTTCTGTGAAGGAAAAGGTGTTTGTGGGGAAGGATCCATCTAAGCCAGGTCTGCAGCCAGTGAAGCTGGATCGTCCTGAGGCTGATTAAGGCTGGGACTCCTGCTCGGGCAATGACGTGCCCCTGCTTTTGGCACAGTTATTTTTGCTCATTTGGTTCAACACACAGCGAAGGGGAGTGGGTGCCAAAGAGATGGTTAGGAAAAGCTCTTGGTATCTGGACTTAAACAGGAAACAGTTTCTCTGTCCGTGATTTCTTTCTCACTTATATTTGGGTTATATTAAGTGAATGTTATGCGCAAGTTATTTTCAGAATGTGGTAATTATATTAGATTTTCTTCTTCTGATATTCTTTCATTTTCTAATGTATTCAAATGCTGCTAAAATATTGTCCAGACAAGATGACGATAAAATCTGATCATCTGTTACTGTTTACTAATGAAAGCAAAATTGGAAGATTATGTGGCAACTTTGAAAAGGGTTCTTCGACAGTTTTTATTTTATTGGAGTTGTTCTTGTCTATTATTTAACAAACCATCTCTTTATTACTTGAAGAAGTGACTGCAATATTTCACAAGAAATTAATTTTTCCTCAATTTCTATTCACTTGTGCAGTGTTCTCATAGCTTTGTGCTCTGCTTCTCATGCTAATTCCTTTTAAAGCAATTGCCGGACTATCTTAATGAAACTTGTCCTTTCAGCCCCTTTCACCTCCTGGCAAATGCAGTGCACAACACAGCCTGGTCAAGCACACACGTTACCATTTCAGCACAGGCTGGGGGTAAAACTGGCCACTCCCAAGCCTGCAAAAATTTCCTCTAATACCCTTTATTTATATGCATAGCCCTGTTTAAGACACTGTGCCTATAACAAATACTAGAACATCTTTTCAAGAGCAAATTGGTATTGCTCCAGTGATGGTCACAGCTAAATATTTGTAGCAGAGGAAAAACATGTATGAGGCAATTGCTGCAAATGGTGGTAGGACATTGTTGCAGGTTTTGTATGAAGAAAACCATTGGTTTACTCTCTGGTGCTATAAACTGCTCTGACATTTCAAATCTAGTGAGTGATGTGGTGAAAAGTATATCAATTCACACGAAAATCAGCCCTGATTTGAAACTCTTGGCAGAGAGTTCTGCAGGTTAATTGAATTAGAGTCTGTGTGTGCTGCTTCATCCTATCAATTTTTATCTCTTAGTTTTATTGATAGATCTTTTGCTTGCATAGTCAGGAGTCTAACCAGCTTTCTCATTCTTTTTCTGCTGCTCAATCATCGGTGTTTTTTCATTCCTTCTCTATAAGGAATTTGATGAAAAACTTTTCTGCATTCTTTTAAACACAACCAGGCAAATTTCATTTAGGCTGTGAGGGTTTGTTAGGTCTAGCTGCAACCCTCCTACTCTTTATCCGGGTGAAAATAAAACATTCTTATTTTCTTTACACTTTAGGATGTATTTGAGAATATATATGAATATGCATGTTTTGGAGAGGGAATTTTGGAATTTTATGGTTGTGAACTTAAGGTGTAGCAAATTACTTATATTTGCTACCCTAGCTGTCAAAGGGACTTTTACAGAGGTTAGAATGGAAGGCAAAGGGCTATACTGTGTCAGTATATCCTGTCATTGTCTCTCTAGGGCAGCTCTTAAAAAAGGTTTCTCCTCTCTGTATCCCCTGCTGTATACTGAAAAGCAGCCCTCAACAGGAGCTGGCAGTCAGGGGAACATGAAGAAAGCTGGGAGGGGGGGGTCCTTCTAGATCCATCTTCTTCATTATGATTGTTTTTCCACTTCCCTGATGAAGTGAGAGAACTTGCTCCCTCCTGCTCCTTCCTGGCACCAAGAGCCCGGTGTGTGCCAGGCAAGGTGGGGAGTTTGCCGGGGGGGCACAGCTGTCAGAGGCTCACACGGGTGTCCTGGTGAGCTCAGGGAGGGCAGCTGTCGATGTTCTGTACAGATACAGACCATGAACGCAGGGCCTCGTGATCCTTCTGACTTTCGAGGTTTTAGTCGGGAGGTGTCAGAAAATTGTCCACAGGGATAACTGGCTTGTGGCGGCCAAGCATTCACAGTCGCTTTTTGATCCTTCAATCTCAGCTCTTCCTGCCGTTGTGAAGCAAAATTCATCAAGCATTGGATTGCTCACCCATGGCAGGGGATGTGAGCTGGGGTTAGACTGCCGTGAGACAGGTTAGTTTTACCTCCTGGTGATGCGTTGTTGCAACATCAATCCTGGTCAGTGCCAGAGGAACTGCAGGTTCAGCCCCTGGTCTGTATGCTGGAGAATCAGCCCTAAACACAAGCTTTTGTAATTAGTTTTTTCACAGGTTGCCCAGAGAGGTGGTGGATGCCCCACCCCTGGAAACATTCAAGGTCAGGTTGGATGGGGCTCTGAGCAACCTGATCTAGTTGAAGATGTCTGTGATTGTTGCAAGGAGGGTTGGAATACATGACCTTTAATGGTCTCTTCCAACCCAAACTATTCTGTGATTCTTAAACTGGCTTGGAATTCTTTGCTATCCAAGAGCCATTTTACACTCAGATCCCTGTTTCACCTGCCTGAAAGACAAGCTCATTGCAGGGGCATTTAGAAGCCTGCCTGCTTTCGTCTCTTGCTATTGCTGTGTGTTTCTCTTTGCTGTCAGAAGTTGAATACAGAGATGAAGTTGCCCTGCCTTGGTCTGAAGGTGAGCCTGGGAAGGGAAAGCCATGATCCAAGCCCATATCAGCTTTTCCAACCCGAGGAAGGCAGGGAATGTCTGCAAGCAGAGTCTCAGCAGTGTGTACAGTGTTGTGATGTCACTACAACGCTCAGGAGCAGTTCCTGTGGATGGTGAAAGGCACTTTTAACAAAACCCCAACCATTTACCTCATGCTTGTTTGAGGAGCTGGGTTGCCACTGGGGTCACCACTCTAATGGAACTAGAGAGGTGTCGTGCTACAGTTGTACTTCATTTATGTGAGGTTCTCTGTATTATTTTGCTTTTACTGGGTCCGCTGTTGTACTTCCCAGATGGAGCCAAACACTCCTGAGCCCTGGGGAATTTTTGCAGTTATTGTCACTGACGGAGCAAAGAGGAGTGAGGAATCTGAGCTGTTGCTATAGAGGCTGTACGTAACACAATACCCATGAAGCACTGGGTGTAATAACCATAACATGAAAAATGAACAGTTGATTCTCTGCCCACTTCTAGGCAATGAAACATTTCCTCACGGTCTGTAATCCAGTGCGCTGACAACATTGTTCTCCTGAGTGCTTGTCCACAGAGGTCTAACTCTGTCCTGTGGTCACCATTTAGTTTGGACGAGTGAAAAAGAGTGTGTATTTGAGGGAGAAGCTGGTCACAGGATTATTTAGTGTCTGTACAGCATCATCTCTGCAATGATTTCATGGCACTTAGGCGTGCGAGACGCTGTTTGACTTCAGGTGGGTACCAGTCCCGCCTCACATCTTGGGAAGGAGCGAGGGCTGAATCATGGAAAGCGTCAAGCGGCAATTCAGCATCCTTACTCATTCCTAGCATTGTTTCAACCTCTGCATAGCTGCTCTGGGCATAAATGTCCTACTTGGTGTGAGCAACAATGTCACAGTTTAAGTAGTTTTAGCCTTATCATGAAGGGAATGGTTAGGAAAGATTAGTCTTATATCATAAGTAGAGACAGCATGAACAGTGATCCATCCATCCCCATGGGCTAAATTCAGCTTTTTCTTTGATGTGATCAACTATTTAGTCATTCTTGAGATTTCCTTTTGGTTCCCGTTGTTGGGATTTTGGACACTGCCCAGTGTGGATTTGCTGCAATCTCTTCTGTGTGCAGTGGCCTCATGATCCTGCCCCAAGGATCGACGTCAGTTTTCCTTGCCATGACATCCCTCTCCTTGGTTTTAGGTCCCAATTACGGGGCAGATAGTCCATACAAAGCAGTATTAGTTCTTTGTGGGCAGATGAATGAGAAGCGCCGTGTGGATATCAGCAAAACTTGGCCGCTCGTTTTGCTGGCATCAGTGCCAGCGTGTTCTTTGGTTCACTCCATGCAGATTTGGGACGTTGTGTTTCATTTGGAATTTTGCTCGGGAATGAACCCAAGCTTGGGAGATGATGCTGCCAAGTTTTCTCTGGTTTTGTGTCAAGAGCAACTTTGGATTGAAGCTGGAATTGAACCAGACACGTGATCGAACTCCTATACTGTCTCCTACGTTGAGGAAAGCCAGTCTTGTCTAGCCAAAATGGAGTCAGACAGTGGGTGTTGTGTGTTCCTGGCGTAAGATTAAAGTGACATCTGTGGAGGTTTTTACTCTCCCTTTTACTTTCAGTCTCACAAAAGAAATTTCGTGTTACAAACCTCCAAGTGAAGGTTATGAGTGTTCTTTTTTCCCCCGCTCTATTTCTGAAGTAGTGGCTTAAAAGATGACTCTGCCCTTTTCATGTGTGTGGCTGAAGGAAAAGGATTCAAAAGTAGTGAGTGAAGCTTGGTAGTTGAATGCCACATGCCTGGAACTGCTGCATCTCTGTAGCCTTGGGGACAGGGCCCCAAAAGCAGTAGTTGACCCCTGCTTTGAAATCTTTGAAACATTCTTCTGGACACTGAGCTGAAGGCTGTCACCTGAGGGTAATATATAAGACGCCAAGTAAAGTTTTTGATGTGTCAGCATTTCTGTTGATACAAATAATTATTGAGAAGATGGATTTTTTGGACCAAATTCCTTCTCCTCTTAGGGAGAGAGATGATCTCACTAAAGGTATCTTACCCATTTAGTTATTTCTGCTCTATTTGTCACATACCAAAAAAGGCATCATGAGAAAGGATTGGGATGGCATTTTTAAGACTGTTCTCAACAAAGCCCATAGCATGAGGTTCTTGCCTGTGAGCAGTGGTTCTGTGTAACCCCACAAACAGCAGGAGGGACAAGCAAAGGACTTTTCTGTATCTGCAAACACTGTTTGTGCCCTGCTGTTGCCTCCCCTGGATCCTCATCCCTTCATTGACCCCTGCCAAGTGTCTGTGCTGCTGAGCTGAGCTTCGATGATGGGTCCAGAACCAGCAACCCCCTTCCGTGGTCTTCGGCTGAGCTCTGCCTCCAGCACAGACCTTGGGCATGGGCATTAGTCCAGCGATAGCTCCCGTTTTTTCTGCTCGTACAAAGCACCTCTGCTGTTGACAGGAGTTAATTTGCCCAAACTGGGAAGACCAGGAGAAACGTTTTTAGGTTGTACTTTTCTTTTGGATGGAGATATAACTATTATATTAGATACAACTGTTCATAACCAACAAGTTTTATTTTTAGCATTTGGATGCAGAATGATAAACAGGCGGGGGCGGAGGGGGAGGGGAAGTCACCTCAAGCTCTGTTTTCAAATGTATAGAGATATTACTGTGTTTTGCAGAGTCCCAGCTTTCTCTTTTCATAACAGCGTGCTGTTTTTGAGCTCTGTACTGAATCAATCTATTTGCTTTCCATCTTGGGCTGCCTTTCCAGCAGTACCTGGCCGATGCTGATCAGCCATGAGAGATGTGATGTGTGACCTACCCAGTCGACTTACAGCAAATCAGGTCTATTTTTAGAAGGCTGTTTTCTGTGTTAGGCTCATGGAATTCTGGTTTTACTTCATCTGGAGTACAACAACAAAAAAAAATCTTTTGATTAATTTTAGAGGCAAAGCTCCTTGGAATAAAATTTGCTTTATTAATGGAAGCGCATTAAAAATTTATATGAGAAACGGGAATTTATGTCTCTCTGGGAGCCGAGATTTAAATACAATCTACCTGAGACAGACATTCAGGAGGTAATAAACACCAGACTCGCACTGGATGTCTGAACCCTGTTGAGGTCTCCATTCCCATCCTCTTTAAAAGCCTTCCTGGTAGGAGCTGGCTCCCATGCTCACAGCCCTTCTCTGTTTTCTAGCATAACTAACCACGCTCCCTCCAGGAGTTTTCTTGGTAAAGTGAAAGCCTCTTGCCTTTCTGGTTGCCATCTTCTGCCCACTGCTGCCACTTCCCTCTGCTGAGCCTCAGAGCACGGGCCAAGCCCAAGCCTGGTGTTGGTCCCAAATGGCGATGGAGCGATGCTCTCCTGGGTACATCAGTCCAGCCACAGGGACCTGCGGGTGTGTTGCTTTACAAGCCCCTTGTGCCTGGTTAACAGAGAGCCTTCCCTGAGCCTCTGGTCCCCATGTCAGGTTTTTTGGGGAGGTTTCCTTTTTTCAGCTGCTCAGTATTTACATTTGCATTCTCTTGCTGAAGATCAGCATGTTAGTATTCTGTCCTTGTCTTCAGTAAATTGCATTTTACTGATTTTTTTTTGGTCTGTTATCAAAATCCCATTGAATTTTATTTTGTTTGCTCCAAATCATTGGGAACACCTTCTAAGTTGAATTGGTCATCCTTTATTTTTTAGATTATTTTTCCTCTCCTCAACTTAAATTCTCAATGGAAATATTGGCTGGATCTCGGGACTCACCCCATGGGTTTGAACTACCAGTATCAATTCAATATTTATTTGAAATGTCCTGAAATACTTTTGGCTAAATACACCACATTTTCAGTGATTTCTCTTTGAATGCAGATTTTCCATTATCTTTAAATCACATGCATTGCACACAGATTCAGACCACAAATGGAAAGACAGATAGTGAAGTGCCATGGAAAAGGCTGTCACTGCTGTTCTTGCATCCCAGCTGGAAGCAGGAAACTCTCTGATTATCAATAATTATTGTCTGGGTCAGCCCTATTTTGTAGTCCTGCCTCAACCAGACTTCTGAGTTCAGAGCAAGGATTTAAAAGCAGATAACCTACAAAAATGATATATCTGTGACAATATGAAACAGGGCACCCTGAGGTAGCAGATATTTTTGAAATTGGGTTGAAGAAAATGGAAAAAGAGATGATGTCATTTAATTCTGGGGACTAAACACAAGGCTGAGAATACACAGCCTTAAAACTTTGCACCTGGCTCAAAGACTCTGCATTGAAAAAGGGGAATTGAGTTCTGGATCACTTTGTTTTGAAAAAAGATGTGTGTGGGAAAGGTGCACTAATTTGCCACTGTGAAATGGAAACTATTATTTTAATGTTACACTTTACCTCTCTTTTTTGGTTGCAACACAAGGTACTCTATCCCAATGAGTGCTGGTCCTAAATCAGATTTCAGTCTTACAAATCAATCCTACTTTTTTCTTCCAGCTATCTTTTATTCTAGTTTCCTTCTTGGCTTTTACAACCCTTCTAAAATCTGTTTAGTTTTTGTGTTCTGCTTAATATACTCTCCCAGTATTCAATTTGTTGGAGGTTAACAGCATTCTGATTGAAATTTCCATCAGCTCAGAAACAGTATCAAAGGAGAAAACTATAAACAAGGGAAACCTGGGGTATTTTTAAATCTGAAAGGCTAATTTAGGCTAAATGCACAATGGGTGTGAACAACTGCCCTCGCATTTTCACAATAGCCAACCAGATGCTGTCTGAAAAAGAGAGAGCCCTCATATCCTCATTTCTTTTTATGCTAAAACCTTGGCAGGTATTGATACAAGAGGCAAACTAACTTATTTGAACTAAATTGGGCAGTTCCCACTGCACAAAAGGCTTTCAGCTGCTGTTGCATAAAACATGGTCTAGAGGCCCCTGGATTCTGGAAAGCAACGTGTGAAATTGCCTCAGAACCACAGGTTTGTCAAATTATTGTTTGTCTGTAAATATCACCCACTTTTGAGTTTGTTTTTACTGAGATTGTCTGACCAGCTCCTCTCACTTCCAGCATGCAGAGCAGGAGTAAAGCACTCCTAAAATTTGCGAGCCCAGGACTGGGGTTAAGGGCCGTGGTGCTGTCTGCTCCGAGCAGCCTCTTGGGCAACTCATTTGAGATACAGAGGGGAAAAAAATATGAAAAAATGAACCACCAGGGGGAAAAAAAAAAAGCCGACCCACAAACAACCCCCAAAAAACACCACAGCAAAATGTTTTGGATGTTTTCCCAGAGATAAATTTGGGGTTGGCCATGGTAGCAATGGTTTGCATGGAAGGAGGAAATTTAGTCTTGGTTAATGTTGTTGTCTTGAAGACGCTGGAGATTGAAATCCTCGGTAGAGGTGATTGTCATCACAGCAAAGAGGCTCCACTGAAAGGTCTTCTGTGGAAATGGGGAACCTTCAGGTTCCAAGAGTGCCTTTTTTCTGATGTATTTTTAGCATTGATCATTATCTGTTAAGAACAGAAGCGAAATGTTGGGCAGGATATACCAATTTTCCATCTTACAAACATTGCCTGTGTGTAGCGAAAGCTTCCTGCCCACCTCAGTTAAAGTCCTCTCCAAGAATCAGTCCTTCCATCCCTGGCTCTGCTGTAGTCAGTAGTCATCTCATTTAGAGGGGTTTTTTTTCCCCGTGATATAGCCACGTCAAAATACTCATCCTGTTGCTAAGAGCACAGTCTTATTATCAAATTCAGTCTCCAGACAAGCAGACACGTGAATGACTGGCCTGATTCAGCTCTGTTAATTCATTAACTACACAGATGGACAGAAGTTGCTCAAATATATCGTTATTGCAGGAAACACCAGAATCAAGTCTGCAAAAAAGCCACCCCACAGTAAGTGGAAGGTTCAGTCAATGTGTGGAATTAATAGAGTCCATCAATAGGTGTTTGAGGTTGTCTCCTGAAACTCTTAATATCTAGAACATTCCATCTGTATGAACTTCTGGAAAGTTCGGTCGCTTTCTGATACCAGGGTTTGATCCAATTCCATTTCATGAAGAAAATGATCTTAAATTTAAATTTAGTTGGCTGGTACGAGTCACACTACAGATAATGAGGATTAATTGTCTTTGTGCATGGGCTTTGTTGATCTGCCAAATGCCTTTGCAAGATGCACCACATAAGGCCAAAAAAAAAAAAGAAAAAAAAGAAAAGACACTAAGAAATCAAAAGAGGAAGGCAGAAAGAGCGAGCTCACTCTGTGCTCTTTGAGTTTCTCTTTTGTAGCGTGATTTATTGGTCTCAGTTTTGTTTCAGGCCCCACCTTGGATGGCAGTGTCTTACAGTGTGACCACATAGGCTGGATCAACAGAGATGCCTGTAGGATCTGTAATGCAGAGAAAGCTGGAAGGAAAGGTGGTTGAGTGTTCAAGGAAATAAGGCAGCCTTTTTTTCTTTCTTTTTCTTTCTATGCTTCTTTCTCTTTTTCCTTTTATTTTAATAAGTGCTTGTGAATAACCTCATGCATTTGCTGAACCATTTGTTTTCCCTGGACCATCCAAAGTTTGTATCTGCTTGTCCTCATTATAGTTTGGCAGAAGTATAACTTCATGCCATTGATTTCTCTTAATGACCAATAAGCTGTGAATCAGCAGCAAGATAAACAACTTCCACCAGCATTGCCATGCATTGATATTTATCTTTGCAGTGGATGTGAAACAAGATGAATTACAGAAACCCCACCTACACTTACAACACCTACGTGTTTCTCAAGTGTTTTTATGCCCTTGCTATCTGAAAATGGATTTGGCATTAGAAATGTGCCTTCAAAATATTGATAACAATAAAAAGGCAGCCCACTGACTTGCTGGAAAGTTGTGACTGTAGGAGTTGTGCGTAGTTATCTCACTTGTGTACTACAGGTGATATTTATCTCCTTTAATTTGAAGTGCCTGAAAGTCCAGGCTCTGTCCACCATCAGTGGAGTGAGATTTATAGTCCCAGGGCAATTCTTTCCATCCTACAAGAGCTGCCCAAGATAGGTGGAACAGAAACACCTTTGGAAGCGTGTTTATCTCCATGAACTTAAAGAGGAACTTGCTTTGCATGGCTGCAGTTTGAGAAGATGAATCCTATTGATGGCAATGATTATATAAGTACTGTATCATACCTTATATGTGGGAGACATTGCAATAGTGCTTATTTTATGGGGCAGATCTGAGGCAGGAGTGTATTGTACCTGACAGAGAACCCTCCTGTGTGGAAATGCACATATAGATTCAGTAGAAATTAAGGACAGATCATCAACTCTTTTTGTCCCAGGCCACTGAGTGTCACTCAGCGAGAGTATTACCAGCCTGAAGACATTAGGGATATATGTTTCAGTGTTCCAGAAATTCAAATGTGGCCTTCAGGCAGAAAAAGAAGCATGAAAAATCCCAGTGCCCGTGGGCCACGTTAAATTGCTGTGTAGGTGGAGTTCCCTCAGGATACCCTATCTGCCCATCTTCCAGAGAAAGTTGAGGAGGCTCAGTCTGTGCTCCAGCATTAAAAATAGCACCAGCTGTCTCACATGATGCACTCCTGGCCCTCCTCTCCCTGGTTTTTCCATGGAAAGGCAGGATTTGTTGTTGCCTTCCAGGCTGCTCGGTGTGATGCCCCTTCGAGGAGAGGCCGTGGTGGCTCCGTGTGGTTGGCTCTTCCTTCTTGGTATTCCTGTCATGGCTTTGAGGGGGTTGAATAAGCTGGGGAGACAATTCAACAGGAATTGCTTGAAGCAAAGGGAAGGTTATGGTTTTCCACAATGGAGGAGAGTCTTGGCATTGCTGGACAATAACTCATCGTGGGTCCTTCTTGGCGCGATGGTGGCTGACGAGCGCCGTGCAGCCACGGTGGCAGTGGATCTTTCAGAATCATTGCAAATGTGTTCTAATACAGCAACGGGGACATTTTCTTTTTTTTTCTTTCTTTTTTTTAACCCCTCAGTGACACCTCTGTGACTGATGCCACAGACCGGTTTGGCATGACTGAAAAAAAAAAAATCACTCTGTCCATTTTCATTCAATATCTCCTATTCAGCCTCACAAGGTCCGTTTAATGAAACCATTTAGGAAAATGATTCTATTTTGCTGTAATACCGGCAGGCCAGGGAGGTTCGTGCTTGTTAAGCAAAGGGGCTCATGCACTCACCAAATCACTGCTGCACTACCCTCTTTGAGAAGGCATTTACCACTAAGTGTTTGTTAGCACAGGGGAACCCAAGCTGTTCCTAAACCTTTGCAAATCTAATATAGATAAGGCTTGTCCTGGAATATCTTTTCAGAAGGTGAACTCAGGAACTATTAAGAGTCCGAGGTATTGTTAGCAGAGGGAAAAAAAAAATTCTGAAAAGAGAAAATAAGATTAAAGATAATAGTTCTGCTGTAGGGGCCCCTTTAGGCAATCTGGAGAAAGAGAATAAGATTTGTAATATTCTACTCTTTCTCTCATAGCCTAGAGAAGTCTTCATATGCAAAATATTTTTAATCTCATTTTCTATTCTGAGACTGTTTCACAAAGCCATTTTTATACATCCCAGTATAAACATTGCAGCAGATTTAAGAGGGATTTTGTGTCTATCAAAATTAAGTGCATCAGTCTGTGTGCAAGGCTGGGAAATGTTGGGAGGCAATCACAGTGGAAAACAAACATACAAAAAAGGCAAACATCAAGTAAAGAATAGTTGTATTTCTCAGATAACTGACTTTATTCACAAGGCTGACTAATGACGAGGAAGAGAGGGGTTATTCAGTGGTTATCACAGACAATGGATGATTGGGGCTTTGGGGTTCTTTTTCTTTGCTGACTCACTTTCTGGCCTTTAATGAGTCAAACTCTGTGTCATTGTAGTCTGCAAAAATGGGTGTAATAAGGATGTGTGTGCCAGAAGCATTCTGAGTCTTAATTGACGTTGCTAAAATACTCTGATTTTTTTGTTTGAAGACACTGATGTGAAAATAGCATTACTAACAGAAGCCCCAGTGCTTTCTGTATGAATGTTTCTGCATGGAGCCACACTCTTGTGGACCTACATCTTTCAGATTTTCTTTGTTTCTCTTAGTTTTTATACTTCATGGATTATGCAGAAAGCTGAATGGTTCCACTAGTGCATTCAGCAATGCCACTCAAATTTGTCTCTTCCCATGTTTCTTTCTCCAGCATGAACACTTTTATATTAAAATTTAAGGTTTATCCAAATTGAACTTTCTCCTTGACAGTTCCTCTACCTCTGTTTTTGCGTATATTGCTTGTTAAGTCCCATTCACGTGAAAGTCTGGGACAAAAATCCATTGATTTTCGGTAGGGCAGGGTCAAATTCAATATTAAGAGAACTCCATTTCCTGCTAATAATCTATTTTGGTCTCCAGACAATTTGCAGAGTTGTCTTTAAAACAGATGTCTAAATCTGATCATCTGCTTGTTTTGTTCTCTCTAAATAACCTGCAAAAAAATTGCATTTATAAAGTTCAGTCCTGCAGATCCTTATCAGCACTGCTACTGCTCATTCAAAGGTGACCCTTCTTGTAAATCAGGATTTTTTCTTAGAATGAAGTCTGGCAGCATCAAGCGTTAAAATTCTCACAGCCGTTTGTATTTCAGACCAAATTTCGTGTCAGTCAGCTGACTGTGTTTGCTTTGACTGCAGCAAAGCCTGGTAAATAGAAAGTAGTTGAATTAATAGCGAACTCAACTAAATCAGGAAAGTTTGAAGAGATGCTAAGAGAAAAAAAAATGTCTTAGGCAAGTAGAGACCATGGCTTGAATGAGAGAGCATTTCTGTCATGTTGGAGGGCACTTGGATTATATGGCCAGCAATACTTTGTGCAGCACCAGCCCTAGTCTAAGAAGCAGTCTTTAAATTGTATTAAACAGAATGTAAAGAGGATCTACATATGGTTTCCAAATAGGGATTACATAATTCAGATTCAGGGAAGCATGTTGAGGAGGAGGGATGGAAACTGTGCAGCAGAGAAATGGTTGTGGTGCCAGTTCCAGGAAAGAGACACTGAAGTGCAGAGCGTTTCTTGCAGCATCTTTGATGAGATGTTGAGAGGTTCCGAGCTGGGCAAACACAAATCACAGGAGAAGAATTGGCAGAGATACGGGGCCATATTCAGACTGTTTTTCTACAGAAGCCTATCTTTAGCATCTGAATTTGGGAAAGTGATCAGTGATTCAGGCCACCTACAATCCCGCGCTGCCAGACCAGGCTGTCTGCGCTGTCAGTGCAGAAGAGCAGTCATGATACCTAAATTAGCTCCTGGGAGCGGATAATTCTGAATAAAGCCCCGAATTTAGGAATGGAAGGAGGCTCTTTTACAGTTTTACTAAAGAAGGCTCTTGAAACAGCTGGAGACCCAAAAGGATGAAAGTGTGCATATGGCTTGGCTCTGATTTCCTAATTCACTAACTATGGAGGAACATGAAAATCTGGTTTACTTTAAGGTAAAATGTAGAGGAAAAAATATAAGGAGAAAATAGAAAGTAATGGTGGTTTCTCCAGTGCCCGTGTATATTTTGGGCAAGGATTTAGTCATGCACAATGGGAAATCCTAGTGTCCCACAAGGAGCCTTAAAACAGAAGAAGTGAAACGAACAGGGCAGCAGTGCAGAAAAAAAGGCCACATAATTGCAAGTAGGATTGTGTTTAGCTGATAATGGTAATTCCAACAAACATATTTAGCAGAACTCACTTTTGCTCTTTATCTTGTTATTTGTTGTCAAGGTGGTTTTGCACTGTTTTCCTTTTTGTGGTTGTATATTGCTTTTAACTCATTATCACACTATAAAATTTTAGCGCTAGTAATAATTGCAGAAAGGTTTTGGTTGTCCCACGTGGATCCATTGTGCTCGCTCTTCCTTGTTTGGGATTTCCTGCCCCCCCTTCTTCAGTTGGTGTGTTGTGCGTAGACTTGTGTACAATAATGTCTAATGAGTTTCATGGATGAATAAAAAAACTTGTGCAAATAGAAGACAAAGAATAGAGAAAATGGAGATGCTTGAGCTCAGAAGTGCAGGAAAAGCTAAGAAAACTGTAGAATAAAATCTGTATTACACAATTCTCTTGCATATCTCTGACAAAGATGATTTTAGCCTCTTGATCTAAAAAAAATAAAAAAAAATTTGGAAGTTAGTGGGTGGCTTTCTAATGGCTCAGTGGGTTTTGTCTGACTAATACTCTGAGTCTTAAATAATATGAGCAAAGTACTGTTATCTGTGTTATAGTTTAACTAAAACTATAGTTTAACACAGCCACTCGCTCAGTCCCCCCTCCCCCATGGGATGGGGAGGAGAACAGGAAAGGGTAAGATCCATGGGCTGAGATAAAAACAGGTTAAGAATCAAAATAAAATAAAATACAATAAAAACAACAGCAGTAATAATAACAATGAAAAACAGAGAGAGGAATAAAACCCAAGAAAGACAAGTGATGCACAGTAGAGTTGCTCAAAACCCAGCCCATCCCTGAGCATCAACCAGCCCCTCCGAGACAAATCCCTCGTTTTATATACTGGCCATGATGTTCTCTGACATGGAATGTCCCTTTGGCCAGTCTGGGTCCCCTGTCCTGACCATGCTTTTGTGCATCTTGTGCACCTGCCCACTGGCAGAGCACGAGGTGCTGCAAAGTCCTTGATTTAGAGTAAGCTCTACTCAGCAACAATTAAAACATCAGTGTGCTATCAACGTTGTTTTCGTACTAAATCCAAACCACAGCACTGTACCAGCTATTGGGAAGGAAAGTAACTCTATCCCAGATGAAACCAGGACAATCTGCACGGAGGACATGGTTGCTCTGCCCGAGAATTAAGCAGTGTTTAGGTGGAATTCTCTTGACCTGGTGTTGGGTGGGGCCACATCTGAGCCAGTCCCCGAGTCCCAAATCAAGGGGAAAACCACATCAGATTCTTTTCTCATGGAGTGGAGCCCCTTCGGTCAAGGAAACGAATGCTGGCAGCCTCTCAATCTCGTGCTGCTTCAGATAGGCACAAAAGTTCTGCCTGATGTTTGATGGTTTCATATAACAAGACTTCAGATTTTTCCCACTGCAAATGGAAGGAGTAAAGTGGATCAGAAAGCTCTGGACACATTCAGCTGTAGGTGAGGAATTTGTGACGATAGAGATCTGCCTCTGGAATGAGCCTCTGGGCAGATGGTGTGTGTACAAGCCTTGACCATTGTGAATAAATAGTGCTGAACTTTTTTTTTAAAAAAAAGAAATTGATGAATGGCATTCACAGTGCTGCTGCTCTCACTTTCCAGACAGAAACCTTCTCAAACAGTGAAACAAAAGAAATTTCAAAAGCTCTCTCTCATTTCTTGGTCAAGAAACTGTAGGGATTGTTGGTATTTATTTTACGTGGAAGGTTTGGGGTGGTTTTGGTGAAAGGTGGTGGTAAACAAAAGGCATTTTATGACAGATGGAGTCAGAGCTCAAAGACTCACTGGAGTCCTAGATGCCTTCTTTCCCATACCAGTTGGGCCAGCATCTCTGCCTGGGAGTGTAAAATGGACAACTAATCTCTTGCAAATAAGCCAAAATTATCTTTTCTCTACCCAGCTGATGAATTTCCGTCATCAGTTCATGCACTGTGTGGGTGCACATTGTGTTTATCGTTAAGTGTGGAAAGGACCCGTTAAATACATGGAGTATTAAGTATTCGGCTTCTCCCCTCACCGAGTTCCCACCGTGGGCAGCTCCGTGTTTCCCACTGAACTCACTGGCTGGCAGAGCTGCTATTTGTGATGCACAGGGACATCCATTGCTTGGCATTTTGATTTGCTAACTTTGATCCCAGCTTTAGCATCTTGGAGAGCCTGACCGTGTAACTCACTTTCTCGACTCGGTCAGTGCTTGAGGAGAAATGGCACTCGGAGGTCGTAACGTGCTGTTCCATCTGCTCTGTCCTGCCCTATATTCTCATCTGCATTTGCAAATCAGGTCATGGACATAAATGTTATATGGGAGCCAGAACGTAGGAATGGCAGTAGGTCAGAGCAGTTGTCTGCCCTGTCTGGGATTCTGTCTGGCAGAGTTGGCACCACAGGGCTCAGGGAATGGAGTGTTTTGGAGAGTAGAAGTGGACATGTGTTGGGATGATGAATGATGGCTTTGTTCCTTCACACATCTGTGCTCAGGACATACTGAAAAGAACAGGATTTAACACGTGCACTGGCCCCTGAGACCACTTTTTGGAAGCAAAACAAAATTGTTCAAAGGTGTGTTTGCATTTCTTTCTTTCTTTTCTCCCTTAATCTCCCCAATGACTATTGGATTTGTTCACCAATTTTTTATGCAATGTGATAAAGAGGCAGAGAGCTCAGTGACAGTGAAATTCCTGCAAATTTGTGAAATCTGAGGGAGAGGAGACAGACTTGAGGGAACGAGGGAAAGGCACTAATGAGCAGGCTGCAGTTTGGGCAAAAACCTTTGCAGGCACCACCATAGAAGGTTAAAATATCCCTTGGAAGGGGCTGCTGGAAGTCTCCAGTCCTGCCTCCTGCTCAAAGCACCAAATTGTATTTGCCTGGGATGAGTCTCAAATGCCTCTCAGGCTGGAGGTGCGACCAGGGACCATTTCCAGTGCTGCACTACTCCACAATTGCAGAATCGTGTCCTGGTACCCAGTCTGAACCTCCAGACTGGGGTGATTTGCCCATGATTGAGAAGCACTTGTCTCCATCATCTTTACAATTCCCCTTGGAGTACTGGTAGGCTGGGATTAGAGTCCCCCTTAGCCTCCTTTTCACGGGAGAAGCTGATGTTGAATCAATCAACCATAAGAAAAGCGAGTCATAGGTAACCAGTACCCCTGGAATTACCTTTTCTTTTATAAATGGGAAGACAGAGGGATCAGAATAAGATATTTCTGCCCTTACTGCAATGCATTGGTCTCTACTTTTTCCCGTAGTCCTACAGGAGTAACAACTAGTGCTGCAAGGACAACTGCAAGTGCTTACATTCTGGACAAATGATGAAGTCACTTGCCTGATGTCAACAGTATAGACCAGAAATCAGTCGTCTGTCTGCCAGCATTGTCTGTTTCATGGGAAGTTCAGATACTGTTCTGTCTAATGCAGTTTCAAATCAGTACCTCATTTGTAGAGTTTATGTAATGCCTCATTAGTCTACCGTGGTGGTCCCTTAATGTTTGCAGGTTTGCGTTTCAGAGATGGGTTTTAAACAATCTCAAAATTACAGACTTATTATTGTTTTGCCATTTCCTCCATCACCTTTAAAAAAAATCATTAGAGTATTTCCATTTTATTTTTTTATATAGAGATTTGTAACAGCTGTTGGCTACACAGGAAAATCAAGACATCAAGAAAATCGGATCATGTCAAAGAAATGTGGGTATTTGCAGTATTTCTGATTAAATGTCACTTAGCTCTGTTCGGGCCAGCGATGGGATAGGACTTAGCAACTCTATTCCACTGCAACCTGAGAAGTTCCCCTTGATGGCTTTTGTCTTGTTTATCTGTGACTTGTGCTCTTCCCTCTGGTTCCAAGCAAACAGGGATGCTTTCAGCAGCAAACTCACGAGGTGAGCGCAGTTGGAAGAGGCAGGCAAAGGATGAGCAGTTCCTGTGTTTTCCTTTAAGGTCTCCTGGGAACCTCTAGGGCTGTCAGAGGACTCCTGGGAGCTCTTCAACGATTTTCAGGGTGCTGGCTTTGGTTGGGGAAGGATAACTACAGGAGGCCTGTCTTCCAAGAGGCTCTAACAGCTTCTTCCAGCTATTCCTGATCTGAGGGTGCTTTGAGCTTCTTTTCTTTTTTTTTCCCAGCTGACTCCTGGTTAGGGAATGGAAGATGGCTAGAAAGAGACAGGATCTGCCTGGCCAAGTGGGGCAAAAACGTCCTAGGAATGGCAGGGTAGGGCAGGGAGGATCCACCGTGGGTTTTGTACTTTACGTGAGAGTGGAGGGAGAACTGGTGGAGATCAGTGATGGGCCAGCTGGGAGCTGCTGGGTCACTCTCAGAGAGCAGGGCAAGGCAGCTGGTGCTGTGCTGGGTTTTTACCACAGATTGACAGCTAAGGAAGAGGAAGATGAAGCCTTCTTCAGACAACAGGAAGAGGCCATCCCAGAGAAGACAATGTCCAGAGCATTTTATCCATGTGTGTAAATATCTGATGGGAGGATGTAGAGACAGATTCTCAGTGGTATCCAGTGAAAGGACTAGAGGTGATGGGCACAAGCTGAAATTCAGGAAATTCCATTTAAATATAAGAAAACTTATTTGCAAAGAGAGCGTCTGAAAGCTGGGACTGCCTGCGTGGGGAGGCTGTGAACTCTCCATCCTTGTAGCTATTCCAACCTGGATGTACCTGGCCCTGGGCAAACTGCTCTAGCTGACCCTGCTTTGAGCAGAGTTGGACTAGATGATGCTCAGAGGTCCCTACCAGCCTCAGTGACTCTGCAGTTCCATGAAAAACCACATTCCTTCTTCTCCTTTACGGCAGGGAGGCAGGAGAAACAGGCTACTTGATTTCTGGAGATGTGCTTGGAGCTTCCATGAAGAGACAAGTGGGAATGGATTGCAGCTCTCTCAGGGCGTATTTTCTTAGAGCAATGTAAATTTTCACGAGTGAAATAATCTACCTTGAATCACTTAATTATTGGCAATAAAAGAAACCACAAGACCGACCTGCAAATTACAGGGATTAAAAAACTTAAGTGCAGGTGTAGACTTCACTGAAGCTTTGTTGAAACTCTGTAGGCATTCCAAGTGTATGTTTAAGAATGTCAAATGAATAAATAACAGTTACTGGAGCTATGTACTCTTTTTAACTGCAATTACTGGTACACTGCAATCTGCTTTTCTGAAACTATTGGAAATCTTCCAGAGGCAGAATAGGCCACAGCATTTTGGTACAGTTGATAGAGATGAAGTGATGTGATGTCCTTGCAAGGTGGAGGAAGGAAAGCAAGAAGAGAATGACCAGGCAGATGCTGGATGGTAAATACCTGGATTTCAGCTCAAACTGGGCAAAAAAAAAAAAGACTTCACAGGCTCATAGTCGGACAATAGCTGGTGTTACCCTTAAAGCAATACTTTGAAGAGATCTTGAACATCTCTTCTGAAAAGAGCAGCATAAAATGAATAAAAAATTCATGTATTTCAATAGCAAATTATATTCTATGTAGGTGATTTTCTAAGTGCTCAATTCCACTCATTCATACATTGTATGCAACTAAACATATATTAGGAAATGTAGGTTTAGCACATACAGGAATGGTTTAAAGACCATTCAAAGAACACAGGAGAAGATCTGGTTAGAACAGAAGTGGTAGCAAAGGGAAGGTCAGTGTCATGGTAAACTTAGTTAACGGGAAAAAGATGTGTTTTGGACTGAAGGCAGCCCTGGAAGTAAAGTTTCTTTGGATTCAGTTGCAAGGTCATTTGGGGGTCTCCACTCTTGCACCCTTCTCTGTTACTTCTCCTTGACATCAAATTTTCACCTTTCTCTTTTTCTTCTTATGAGCATCACGAAGTCTGCTTTGTGCAGGGCTATATTTGCTCATCTCCGCTTTGCTGATTCCTAGAAAATCCATTATTATTTATTATTGTGTTGCTTTGAAAGTTTGCTATGAAAATAGATGCACTACAGCAATTTAGAGAAACAGAGCAAATAATACCCTAAGCCCATGCCAGAGAGCTCTGCTGCAGTTCACCCTTCCCTGTTGAAGGGGAGAGAATTGTCTGTGCAGCAAATGCCCGTGTGGGGAAAAGAAAGCAACTTCAAAGGAGCGATGAGTCTGTTGGTTGCTGTGCTGTAAGGGAATAAACTATGAGAGAAATGACAACAAACCTCAAAAGGTGACATTCTTCTGCAGAAAACTGAATAAAATTGTTTGTGCCTAGCTGCAATTTCTTTGCTTTTGTGAAGTTTGGAACAATTATTTCTTATATGTCTTGAAAACTGAAAAAAGAAAAAATCAGAGTTGACAGAGCTGAGGACTTTGGGGGTCCTATTCCCACCTATGTATCTGGCAATGGTGTAACTGTAAGCAATTTGTTTCTCCCCTCTGTGTCAGTTTCTCATTATTAAGTAGGGCTAATTATACCTCCTTTACTTCATAGGGCCTTTTCAGTCTGATTGGCACCAAGCTATGAAATGTCTGTATCCTTCTGCTGTTACACAGCAAAATATCTCGAAGGGTTCTTTTAAAATTTAGTAGAGGACACATCTCTGTATATCCAAGGTCAGCATGGAGCGTTGCAGCTGTAATATTAAGACCTAAGAATCCAAATTGGTGCCCAATCCACATTTTTATGCTTTATATTCCTGGTTGTTCATATGTAGAAGAGGATATTTCTTCTATTACCCACCATCCTCTTTTGACTGTGTAGATCTTTTTAAATTGCCAGGAATAGAAATGAGTACATAAATGGATGTATTTCTAAACCACCTTCCTCTTCTTACAGAATGTAAAATGAGGAGGTTATTTCTGCTCTGCTATAAAACATGTGTAGTTGCAGTGGCTTTGAGAGGCTTCAGCACCATAAGCTCTACAGTTAGTTTAAGGGATTGTGGTTCTGTTACTAGGACACCACAGGATCTACCAAAAAAGAATGAAAAATAGGCCTTTTCTTCTTTTATTTCTCCAAGGCATTGTATTTGTATTACAGTACAGAGTGATGTGATCTGATTACTTCAAAGGCAATCTAACTTTGAGCTCCTTGTGCTTATAACCATTTGGTCATCACACATTGGTCTCTCTGAAGGTCTTGGGTAATGATGTTGCCATTGGAGCTTTATCTATGGGTTAAATATTTTAGGGAATTCGTTCAACTCTGCTGCGGAGACAGCACTGATAATCTGTTTTCCTTTTCTGCCTTGCTGTTTGCTTTCTGAGATAGCTGTATTTTGAGAGAAACTCTGTGTGTGTCTAAACAAAGAGCTCGGTCACTGTAAATATATGCAGGAAGAATGAGTTCTGCAAACAAGGAAGACTTTGCAAGGCAACCTCTTCTTTTTTTTTTTTTTTTTTTTTTTTTGAGAAGATGATTGGGGAGATACATGGATGAGTAAAAGTAATACACTTCTCAGTACATTGACTTTCTGGAGGGGTTGTAGGTCATCCTGGCTAAACCTGTGATCTCTTGAAAAAGGTGCCCAAGGAAGAATATTTCAGATGTGTTTGCTGAAGGGGCTGGCGTGACTCTCAGCATTGAAATCAGTGTGTTAATCTTAGCTTAAGCTGTCTGTTGGTATTCAGGGCAGGTTTGCTGAACATTGTCTTCTGAATAATGGCTGAAGATCTCAGTCCTGGTTATCTGCCCAACATCTGCACCTACTTTATTTGCCATTTTAGCAGAGAGGATAAGACTTCAGTATACACAGGTACCCCCTTTGGGGAGCTGAGCTTCAAATCCAAATTCATGTCATGCAACTAGGGCTAATAGTGGTCACATTCCTCCCTGTGATGTTAGGGGATTCAAGGCCCAAACTCATTTATAATTTGAAAAATTTCCTTTTTAATGTGGAATATATTTCCATCTTTACATTACACCTGTCAAAACAGAGAAGTCTTACATGCAGTTGTCCAATGTGTGAGCTGTGGATTCAGGGCAGAGGTCTGCAAGCCCATATTGGCGTGTTCCTTTGCCAGGATATGCAGTCATGTTTCTTTTTTCTTTAATCCTTTATGTCTTATTTATTAAACAGTGAAATAATTATGAAAAAATAAAGATTGTTTCAAGTGGTACCTGTAAAGAAATGAGGCCTGATAGTGTTCTCTCTTCCAAAGTTCAACTGAGAGTTTCAATTCATAACTGAAACCATGTGATAGAACATTATTATTAGTGCAGTTGTTTCTGAAAGGGAATGAAGGTTGGGAGATATGTAGTCTGGTCATGCTAATTAATTGCTTTCAGTTGTGCCATAAATCTGTTTGAAAGCAAAGAAGTTGCAGAGTTGCCTGTAAGTTGATTCACAGCTTTTAGAAATTGGGTTGGATGGAACTCCAGCTGCACGTGGAGCTTGGGAGGGAATTCTGGTACTGGAAATGGGACTGCTTGGTAAAGGGAACATGGAGGGCATCTGGATAAAAAATCTTGATTACAAATACAGAATACATTATTTTACAGAGAGTATTACTGACAGGAATTTGGGTTGAACAGGAAAAGCATTGTGCTTGACACACAGGCAACTGTTCCTCCCCAGCCAAATTTCAGACCCTGCCTATAATGCCTGAAAATGATAGAGCTGCTGAGGGGGGGGGNTGGGGCGGGGGGGGGGGGGGGGGGGAGAAATCTGTGCAAATTCTAAACTCAGATTAGAAACTTTTGACTCATACCAGGCGCCATCCTAAAAAAAACTCTGCTGTTGTTGCACCCAAACTAATTCATCTCAATGGTGAAAGACAGAACTGGCATCCTCGGTCAATATTTATCAAGGATTATTGAAAAGAAAACGCTCTCTGCTGTCACTCAGACCTCTGTATTATCAGCATAACTCTGTGGCAGCATTCAAAAAGCAAAAATTAACCAAAACACAATTCTCCTTCTGGAGAAAAGCAATTTAACGCTTAATAAGAAAAAAGTAACTTCACTTGAGGGGGTGAATCTGCAGCCTATCAAGCCTGCCATATCATTTTAAAAATTGTAACTCTCATGATTAGAAAATGTCAAGATACTCAAAATATAGGGGAAAATACAGCTGCTCCAGTAAATGGATGCTCTGAAAATACTTAGATTGTGCCATGCACACACAACAATCCTGACTTTTCAAACACTGTTGTCATGCAGTTTTTTGCTCATATATTGCTTGAAGACAGTGAGGATTTGGGTATGATTTCACAGTTGAAGGTGAGCGAGTTATCAAATGCACATTTTACATTTGATGCACAGCTCTGATAATGAACCTGCGCTGCAGAGAAAGTGTCAAAAAGTTTAATTTCTTTTGTGCTCAAGCCCTCCTTATAAATCTGCGTGGGTAATAAAATTATAATAACATATTCATACCCCTTTGCAAAATAAGCATAATGATACTTTGGATTCCCTCGGCACCGGCTCTCTCATGTTCTTCAGGCCCTTTATAAACATTAATTAAGACTCGCACCCCTGCGTTGCGGACGCGCCGCGCTGATCACCTTCTTTGTTTCGGGAAGCCTCTGCCGTGTTTTGATTACTCCAGAGCCACGTCAGTAAACTGAGGCAGGGCAGTTAAGCCTCATGATAAAATTCTCACAGCAAATCAGTAATTAAGGCTGGGGCTTGCAATTAAGAGCGTCCCGCTTTCCAGCTCGCTGTTGTAACCCCTGGACCAACTCCTATGGGAGCTTCGAAGTATTTTCAATGATCCGAGTTGGTTTCTGTGTTGGGAGAGAGTTCATTCGTTCATCATGGGTGTAGAACTGTATTTGGCAGCTGGTCTCTCTGGAGGGCTGGCATGTGACACGAGGGCAGCCACGAGCCGTGGCACCATTAAAGGCTCTTTTCCTACAACGAACTGTGGTCGGAGCTGTGTGCAAGCATAACCTGTCTTTATTGTGGCGAGTCTTTGGCTCATTTGTGACTGAACGGACTCTCTGTTGGTCTTTAGCTTGCAGTGTCCTACTTTTTACTCCTTTTCCAGTCAAAAAAAATTGTACCTTCTCATGGAATCGTCCCTTCCCTCTTGCCAAAGGCTGTTTATTAACTCCTGTCCAACTTCCATTTCCTGTCATTTTCTGCTGCTTTTCCATCTGAAAGAAGACAGTGGTCTTATCATGCCATGATTATTTTCTTTAGTAATTGCCACAGAGAGGGTGAGTGTTTCCTAATTAGATCAGGCGGCGTTCGTGGAGAAACCTCAGAGATGCTGTCCGAGGACACGAGTTTCCTTCAGATCTCTGTAACTGAGTTACACAGCCTGTGTTTGTGCAACCTGAGCTTCTCCCTGAAGCTCAGGGAAGCACACGATGGTTTGGGAATTGTGGTATTTTAAAAGAAAGAGAAAAAAAAAAAAAAAGCTTAATTAGGGCAATAATGAGATTTTTTTTCCTTTCCTATTCTTTACATGTTCCATTGTGTGGAAATCTACTCGGTTTTATCTCATCACAGTCTCATTTTGCAAATAGAAAACTGGAGCTTGTTATACTACTTTATAGGTGAGAAGCAGTTAAAAAAAATTGAGGACTTAGATTGGTTTGGGGGGCAGATGGATAAAACTTATCCAGGGACTGAAAACCCATTTGCAAATGTACTGTTGTTTTGATGTGAAATAACTCTACAAAATGTTCTAAGCGGTGCCTTATTTTGCTGCTGGAGGGCTGTAAAATTGTAGATCATTGCACTGTAGATGAGATGTTAATTCAGGGGAATTTGTGAGCAATATAGAATTGCTGGATGCATTCAGCATGCTGCTTGATTTCTCTTTTATTACTCAAAATGAGCAACAGGGTGGTCAGCGTTTGAGAGCACTAACGGCGAGGATGTTCCACAGACAGGATTAATGTTCATGGCAAATGTTGGAAGCAATGGGAGAAATGGGAAAGCTGCCCTTTATCTACCGCTGTGGTGATGGGGAATATTGCCTTAGCCCTGCTGTTAGAGTTAGGAGTGCCTCCCTCCCACCTTTTTCTTTAATGGGCAGGAATGGAACGTTGATCTGGAGATGGGAAATCTGGGATGCTTGTCCAGAGACAAAGCCACAGCCCCCGGGGCGCTGTGATCTGATCCTCCCTTTGGCTGCCAGTGTGTGTTTCCTCTGCCAGCTCAGCACAGTGGCTGCTGGAGCAGGATGAGATGGTTCCCTGCACTGTGCAAGCATCACTACAAAACACACTAGGAGGGAGGTAAAGCTTTCGTGATCCAGCTCAAAGCTGAGGTAGATTGGAGAGCTTTTACCACCCCTCAACGCCATTTTTAAATTGCAAATTGTGCGTGTAATTGTAGGTTCTTAGTGGTTCTTGGGGCTGTCCTGTTCAGGGCCAGGAGCTGGACTCAATAATCCCTTCCAACTCAGGCTATTCTGTGATGCTATGAAAAGAATTGCAGCTGATCAGCTTCTTGGCATCATGTCTTCCATGGAAAACCTGCAGCAACAGTGCCCAAACCTTTAGAGAAAAAATGACACATTTTTGCAGCACAATATTTCCCTGAGCTCTCCTCATTTCATAGGGTCAGACCCTGTCCAGATTGGCTTGAGACTTACTGAATTTTGAACGCTACAGGGCTGAAAAATTAATTTGATCCTTAAAAATAAAGGGTTAAGAATTGAAAATATCACTTAGGACTGTAAATGTGTGTTTGTTTGTTGGCAGGTAAAATGCTAGAGAAAAGGAAGCCGTAGGTTATTCCGGAAAAGAAGATAATTTAGTTTTGGGTTAATAGCAGTGCTTAATAATAATAATTATTTTAGCAGATTATACTTTTCTGCTATGATGATGAAAAACCAAAGTCTGGCCTTCTAAGTCTGGAGTGATAGTTTGGTACCTTTTTTCATACCAGTTATTAAACCCTTTATTTGATGAGGTACTTAGTGTAAGTGCCTTGATGTAGCATCTAAACCTAACTGGAAGCCTGAACCACAGACAGTCAGAACACAGTCATTTTGCTAAGGAGGAGGATGAAAAGTCATCCAACCCCTGGAAAACAGGCAAAAAGATAGGGGAAAGGCGTGGGCCATCTGCTTCTCCCTTATCAGTCCTTGAGGTCTAACATTTAATGATATAAAATGCTGCAGAAGGACACGGAGGCAAAGTAACCTTTTCCTTATCCAGCAGGTGATGGGGAGCGTTGCTGTCATTGCCAGGGCTTAGTGGATTCACTCTGGTCACTGAAATCTCAGCCTGCCAGCCCTATGAGGACATTATAACAATGGAGGGAAGCCGGTGTGGGCTGCACAAAGAGGAGGCACATACCAGCAGCACAGCTCTGCTTGGGTCTGTTGGCAATGGGATTCAGTGATTTTTCTCTTTTAAGAATGATTAAGAAGAAATTGAAGGACCTTGCTGCTTCTCCCAGACAGAAACCACTGGGATATACAGGATGGCAGAGCTGCGGCGTATTAGCAGGGCTTTTTTCCCTCCTTTCTTTCTCCAGATAGATTTGTTATAAATAATTTAAAAACATAAAATCTGATTTAACCTGGCTTGCCAGCAGAAGAGAAGATAAATATTTGAGAGATTCTAAACTATATTGTCATAAAACAGCCTAGTGGCTGGATTCTTCCCAGTGCTTTGTGGACTCTTTGCCATGTTCCTTTGGTTTTGCCAGTTCAACTCTCCCCAAAGTCTGTAAGTTCATGCACATGTTTGAGAATTTTAAATTCTCCCTTTGATATGAAGATAACAATCACTTGCAATAACATAAAAAAGTTTTCCTGCGGTGTGTGACAATAGTGAGTGCAGCTTCTTAAACACAGCCCATGACTCAGGATGCTATTTGCAAAATCAGAATCAAAAGAGTTGTAATTGATATACAAATTATGCCAGTCAGACTCGTTTTAAGAGTTTGTTGCAAAAATAATTGCCCCTGGATTAGATTTCTGAAAGTCTTAATTGATCCCTTTGACTTTCCAAAGATTGGTGAGCATCCAAACTAGTGTTTGGGGCATATGGTTCAGCTACAGTCTGCCAGACATATGTTGAGAAAAAAAAACAACTTTAAAAAAAAAAGGTATTCCAGACTCTGCAGGCTTTTATCGTCACGAATAAAATAGTTTTTTCTTTATTCATAATCTGTCAGATCTCTTTCCTTGCTGTCTCCAAGCAGAAGCTGTGATAATTGTTGCTGTAGACACTAATTTTTCCTTAAAAAACAGAGTATTGTTATTCAAGTGCTTGCTGTTTGTGGTTCCTGTAAACCAAAACATCAAAGCAATGACCATTTTAACCAGATGCTGAAAACAAAACATGGAATCACAGACTGGTTTGGGTTCAAAGGCACCTTAAAGCCCAACCAGTTCCAACCCCACTGCCATGGGCAGGGACACCTTCCACTAGAAGAGCCCCATCCAGTCTGGCCTTGAACACTTCCAGGGGTTGGGAGTGATCAGAGCAGGCTGATTCAGGGCCTCACCACGCTCACAGTAAAGAATTTCTTCCTAATATCTAATCTAAAGCTACTTTTCTATGGTTTGAATCCATTCTCCCTTGTCCTGTCACTCCGCGCCCTTATGGAGATCCCTCTCCATCTTGCTTGTGGACTCCCTTCAGGTACTGGAGGTCACCCCGGAGCCTTCTCTCCTCCAGGCTGAACAGTCCCAGTTCTCTCAGCCCTTCCTCCTGAGGCTGTTGCTCCATCCCTCTGATCATCCTGGTGGCTCATCCCAGCGGGTCCGTGTCCTTCCTGTGCTGGGCACCGCAGAGCTCTGGAGAGCAGAGAACAGGGCAGAGCCTCCTCCAGGGCAACACGAGGCGTCCTGAGCTCAGCCTGCTTCCCTTGTTAGCACAGCGAAAGCATCCTTGCTGAAATCATCACATCTGTCAGCGAATGTCCCTCCTGTAACAGGCCTGAAGAGGCTGGTAATGAAATAAAGGGAGATAATTTAGCAAAGAGACGAGACACTTTGGTTTTCCCCTGGTGGTTAGCAATGACTCTGGTTTTTCCTGCTTTGTTTAAGTTGCTAAGGAACCTTATTTGCTCTTGGATCTATTTTTAATCGACCCAAAATGAAGGGTTTTGTTACAAGAAAATGCTTTCTTGAATCTAGATTTGTGAATCAAGATCATTCAAAGAAACAGAGTTCATTCTGGACTGCGAAGTTTGGTGTTTTCAAAGCAAATCTTCTGACCTTGAGGAAAAAAATGTTTAAAAGTAGATACAGACTGTAACAGACTGAAGCCTATTGAATATTTTGGTAATTAGGTGTGCTTTATTGGTTTAATAAGTTTAGAAACAACTTTACGGTACTTCCCTGAGGGTCCTCTGTTGAAAAAAAAATGCAATTACGTGTCTCAAGCTAATTCAGCTGTAACCACAAAGAAAGCAAAAAAACCTCACCGACCCACCTAACTGAAATGGGGCCACTGGTGCTCACAGTCATGCTACATGCGTTTTCTTTGGGAATATGTATTTAAGTTTATGTTCCCTTTAAAATAACCTTCACAAGACTCAACGTTTGAGATTTTGATGTATTGCTGTTTCATTTAGACCATCTGTCTTCTGATGTCCTGACATGGTATTTCTTGTAACACAGTTCCTATCAGAGTTGTGGTATTGTTAAAAATCAAATTTCATCGGGTTTTTTCCGTTTTGTTTTGGTTTTTTTTGTTTTGTTTTTGTTTTGTTTAGTTTTGTTTTGTTTTGTTTTGCCAGGCAAAGCTGCTTGGCATCAACATTGCTGGTAAACAAACACAATCAAATATTCTTCCAGTACTGCATTCCCATGTGTGTTCCTTGAAAGTGCAGCTCAGATGAGGCTGGATGCAGCAGCTCTACCTGACTGCAGCCAGGCACAGCAGTATTTCCCTTTGCACCCAGCCTGTAGAGAGCACAGGTATCTTAACTAAAGTCCTGTCCAAGATCTTTACTTTGGAGATGAGCTGCTGTAAGACAAAGTGCATCATTTTCTTAAAAGGAGCTAAGTAGATTTCTGAGAAATAAATTAAGATACCTTCAGGTGCTGCTGTATTAGCCTTTTGAGACATATTGCATAAAGGCCAGGAAATTCTAAATTAGAGAAGATATGCAAGATTCCTCTTGACCTTTTGGCTTAGATCACATTTAATATAAGATAAATTTAAGGCATTTTGTATTCAGGGATGCATTCAGTAATCTAATAGTCCTTCTCCATTTTTAACTGCTGTAATTATATTTGTTTTAAAATTATCTGGCATTCATTGGCTTTCCTGACAATTTTAATTTATTCTAGTATATTTTTCTAATGTCTTCCTATGCCAGCGGGTAGTGAAGGATAGAAATATTAGGATGCCAACACCATGTGGGAGTGGAATTATTTTGAGGCTGGAATATGGGCTATAACTAAGAGTAATGGGGTAAAATTAAGACGGGAACATTTAGTCTGAAACTGAAGGAGCCTTGACAGTAAGATCTATTGAACTATGGAGATATTTCCTACGGCATATGGTGAAAGTCTCATCATTTTGAAGTTGCAACTTGACTGGATAAATTAGAAGGATTACTACGCGTGGAGCAATCATAGTCTTCTTGCAGTTGGAAATGACCTCTCTTTTCAATCTCAGCTTTGGCTATTTCTCTTTCTTTGCTTTATCAAGGTTCAGTGGGACTGGAAAGCATTTATGGAGAAGAAATTGTGCTGTGTTTGTATATAGGATAACCTGAGAATGCTGTTCTGCAAGAGACATAGGTAGCTTTTTTTTCAACGGATCCAAGAAGCCACCACAGCTCTGATTTTTCTCCGTCTTTACCTGTTGGGGAGAGAAGCTGTGACTGTTCTCTGCCTTGCTCCCCAAGGAACTAATAAGACCCGTTGTTTTCTTCGATGGAGAGAAAAGTCTGCTGTGAAAACACACACTAAGGCCAGAAAAAGAAACAGTGGTCATTTCGTCTGGTCACCTTCCAAGCCGTTATCCTTTAGCACTGTCCCCAACAGTGGTGTATTGGAAGGGCTGTGGGACGTAAGGTATGAGGTTGGACAGGGCTTTGAGCAGTCTGGTCCAGTGGAAGGTACCCTTGCCCACAGCAGGGAGTTGGAACAGTCTCGTGTGGTGGTTGCTGCTTTTTGGGATGTTAGATATGTGATACCAACTTCAAGTAGGGAACCATTCATTCCTGAGGCATCCCTCTGGGTGGTGCCAATTTAACAGACCTGTGACAGCGATGTAGTGAAGATAAAGGAGAGAAGTGTAAGAGGAACCAACCAGACAAGTAAACAAATTTTTAGTCTTTGGAGAAGAAAGGGATTTTTATCTCCCCTTAGCTTGATTGATCTTTCTGAATAATAACCATTTCAGAAGGATTAGGACCCGTTTCATACGATCCCAGTTATCTTCATTGCTCCAGGTCTCTTTCTGCAAGGCAGTGCAGTAACTTGAAAAGCTGTGGTCATAATACCAGCTCTACCTATTAGGATAAACAACCTGCAGATAAACTTCAGCTATTTTATTAATTAACAGCTGTATTTTTCTCCCCTGGAAATCTCAACAGAAAGGCCATTCCTATGACTGCCCAGGGCACATTGCTCAGCTGTCAGAGCCAAAGATGGCAGGTGGTTTTCCAGGGCTCTCAGCAGAGCCTGTGTCGTATTTTCACTCTACCCAGGACTTGGTGAGTGGGCAGTCAGGGAAATGGTGTTTGCAGGGTTACATGGCATTTCACAGCAATAAAGAGCCAGTCCACGATACAGACGATGCATTTTCTCATTACAGGATTCAAATATTTAAGGCTGTTTTGATGGGACAAGTCTAGGTAAGGTAGATTCCTGCTCAGGCAGATAGCATCACAGAACAAAGACACGTATACGTATTTCAGCAAAGTCCAAGAAAATGAACCCCATGCTGATCTCAGAAGAGTTTTGCAAAGTGATTCTGCCATGGTCACTTTCAAATATTTTGATTTATTGCTGAGGTTGTTATGAGCCTGTGATTTCACAATGCATGGGTAAATATGTGCACAAAATACTCCTGCATTTGCAGGGGAAAGGCTGACTGAGCAAATGAAGCCCTTTTTTTCATCTTGGTGTCAAGTAGAAATAATCCAGATATAACTAGACCTTGTACTTTTAGGTGTAGAGAAGCTGTTACTGGCATAGGATGGAGTCCTGCTGTGCAGACATAAATTGGAAGAAAATTCTATATTTAATGAGCTGTGGACAGGGATTGACAAGGAGTATATGAGAACTCTCAACATCTGAAATGCCACAGTGGCTCTCAGACGGTGGGTCAAGGGCAAGGGAAGCTGCCTTGGTAAAATGTGTATGATGTAGCTGTATGTGTAGGTAGCTACTAGCAATTAATAGTTAATCAATTAGCTATCTTAACTATGAACCTGATACCTGCAGTGAGTCATTCCAGGTATTTCTCCATAAACCTAGCGGGTACATACATGGATAAATATACATATCCTGAGTTCAGCAAGATCCTGATACCAAATTTCAGTAAATGCAAGAGACCCAAATGCCAAAGCCATACGGGGGGTACAGTCATGGATATTAATTGCAGTATCTTATGTATCAGAAAGCTGGAAGACCCTTCCTTTCTAGACCATCAAACCATAGGCAGGACAGAAATTATCCCTATGGACCTCTATCAGAAAGCAGTCCCATGGATTTTTGACCACGTTAATTACTGTTTACTCACAGAAGACATAATTACAGCTTGTTTTTTGTTAACCAAATTACTGCTTACATTTTATGAACCTAAAGCATGTTCGTAGGTTGGAAAGAGATTTAATTCTCTTCAATTTTTCTACTCATTCCCACCTCTCTGAACTTTTTTTAATCATGTTTTCTCATTAGCAGAATATACATGATGAACTCCCTCATTTAATGAGGTGCTTTGGGATGATAAAGACAGCATTCCATTCTGCTGAATGACTTTGAGATGTTAAAAATTAAATAAAACTTATTAGTGCCAACAGTTCTCCTGCTGGTCTTTACTGGTAGTTGTTCTTTTATGGGGGAGAATATTCAGTTCCAGCCCATGTTCTGCCTTGAAGAAGTCAATTTTCAGATTCTTATTAATAACAAGTCTTGGCACACTGTGGCAGAAACTGTTTCAGGTTTTTTTCTTAGACAAATACTTAGAATAGTTTAAGAGTGGGTCAAGCTTCCCTGGTTTTCAAGTAATTAACAATTTTATTAGTTTTTTTAATAGAGAGAAGATAGTGATATTCATTTACATTAGATCTCAAAGAGAAACGTCTGAGGAAATGAACCTTTGCTCTTACACAGCATTTTTTGCTGGAGGCTGCCATGCTTTGGAATGTAAGAATGGAGCCTAGCTACAAATAAAATGGGGAAAACAAGACGATGGATGCTACAGCTGAGCTTTATATCATTCAGGTCATTCAAGACAACTGGAATTGATATTTCCTGTTAAAGACAATTCTCTGTTTTTTCTGTGACTTTTTGGTGCTTTGTTTTGTGGGTTTGTTGCTTCTGTACTCGTGGAAGAACCTAGGAGTAGGGTTACTTTATTGCGTGTTATGGTGATAAAGAACTTGGCTCAGCATTTTTAAGTCAAGGAGCGAGTTCCCTTTTTATTGAAAGGTCGTGTATTTGGAGTTCAGTGTGCTCAGCATCTGCATATCATTTCAACAGCTGGCAAACTTGTTGGGGAGCATCTGCTTTCTATTACAGCTACTTTTCATTGAGGCAAATTGAATGTGGCATCTGAAAGGGCTCATTGCATTCATGCGCTTTCACTGGTCATTACGTGACAAAGCGATTATTTAAGGGCACAGGTTTTGCCTGTTTTCGTACAGTGCCTGGCACACTGTGGCTGCTGTCAGAGGCAAATGCAGGAGGCATTAAGAAATGGTCAGGAACAATGTGGATAAGGAGGAAAACAGGGAAGAAAAGATAGCAAAGTTCTACATTTGACGGTATTTACTACTGAGCCTCTAAAATGCTTGAACTTAACTTTGTGGTTTTGAATGAGATGCTTCATTTAACAGATTATCCTGCCCTGATAGACGTTTAAGATTGATTCTATTTTTAGAATTGCTTCAAAGTCAAACCTCTCATGAAGGTGATTAATTCTTTACCTCTGATTTTTGTTTCATTTGTTTTGATCAGGGATACTCTGTTGATGAATTTGCTATCCAAATCTAATGAAATCTGATCTTGTTTCTACAGCTTTAGCATGTAACTATCTATCTGCTCTTATTACTAAATGTGACTCAGTGATACCATTATGGAAGACGTAATAACTTGGATTTGACCAGTTTTATTCCCAAATTACCATCTTATGCTGCCTGTTGTTCCACAAGAAAAGATTTTAAATGATTCTTCTTGAGTGGGCTCAACCAAGATAGGTCTTCAGAGAAAAGGTCTTTGAATGGTATAGTAATAGGTGATTATATGGCTATGGACAGGAGGCTGACACCACCTGCGCTCTGCCTTGTAGCAATAACAGCTGAGGCTGCGGGTCAGGACATTGTATTGGCTCACAGTAACATCCTCGCCCCATCCTCATTTGCTCTGGCAATTCCATCTTTACTTGAAGAGTGAAGCAAGAGCTCTCTAGACGTGCGTAAAGACATACCAGCAGGATGGTCTGCTGAGCCTGGTCTCCTCTTGGAGCTCATGGGCTCACATTGCAAGTGTTTTATCAGCGAACCTCAAAGGAATTAAGATTCCAATTGACATTTCCTAAAGCTCACAGTGAGGTCTCTGAATGTGAAAATCATTTAGGAGTTTACTGAAAGGTGTTTTCTTCTTGCTCCTATCCCGATATTTGTCATCTCTTTTGAAACTTCAAGCCAGGAACTGCAGTTGGCACTCTCCGAGTGAGCTCAGTTGCGTACCCTGGTTTACAAGGGGGTCTGGAATATCTATTCAAGGCCTTTATGGAAAAATAGTTCAGTCCTACTGTCGCTTGTTACTGCTTCCTTTTAGCTGCTTCTCCCGTTGTTCTGCTGTAGTCTTGCCACTAAGCATGCTAATGCCATTAATGGAAATGGATGAGAGAGAACTTCATTTGTTCCAGAGAGTTTTCCAGGAGGGGGCAGCCACAGTTAATTCTGGGTCAGTTCATGTAATGCAATGGGAATATAGATTACTGGCAGCATTTGGCTGCGACACTCTATTGCCCAGCATGGTTTGTGTGCTTAGTTCTTTTAATTTGTTCTTTTGTTTGGATTGCGAGTGCGTAAAAGATAGACTTTTTCACAAATTAACGCTGGAAAAGACAACTCACACAAGAGAGTGGTTACCTCCCAGTGCTGTGTACTTGCTGAAGTTGGAAATGCTCTTGGGAGCACCTTTTGGCCTTATATACTTTCCAACCAACTCATAAGCTTCTCTTCACTGAGTTACTTCAAAGCTGTTTGTGGAAAAGCATCGCCTAAACTATTGCTGGAGACCTGAAAAATTCAGGAAAAAAGAAATCCCTGGCGCTGAAAACTTTTACTTCTCTAGTTTAGAAAGGATCAGGACAAAATGATCCTCTTGCCTCTCCTCTTTACATCATGAGGATGTATATATAGCGTGTCTTGTTTAGGATGTAAGGATAATAAGTTAGCACTAAGGGGCATGTTCCATGAGCACAGTTTGGTGGCTGTGCTTATCCAAACCGCAGTGAGGTTATGGATGGCACCAGGAGACATTATTTAATTCTGCCCTCCCAAGGGCTGTTGCTTTGGCACAACTGCTTCTGGGACTGGGACGGCAACCAGGATCCCTTGATTTACATCCTCAGTCTTCTTGTTAGGACTGCAAGGAAAGTTTTCTTTACATACGAAATGTATAAGTTCCTTTCTTGGATAAGTCTAACCCAGCAAAATCTGTTTTTCTTCTTTCCTTCTTTTGTTTTCTTTAATTTAAAAAAAATCCCCCACACTATTTTCCTGCATGGCAAAGTAAAAACTCCATTAAATACTATTTTCCAGACCGCTAGGTAATGGATTTTTATAAAGTTAAAAATCCGGTCCCAGCAGGTACAGAGCTGATAGGGTTTGGGAGGATTTTTTGTTCCTGTTTTGTCGGAGGAAACAAGATGCAGTTCTTTACACCTCACATGTAAATTCACAAAATGCTATGTGACTTTAGACATAAAAGAAGCCATAAAGTCTTTCTCTATGTGGAATTTTGAAGATTTTTGGCTTCAATTTTTTCAACTTTGTCAACTTCCAGCACCTTAGAACCTCTCTTCATTCCTTAGGATGTAGGTTTAGTTAGAGTGTCCTTCTCTTAGATGGATGGCCTTACAGGGCTAAGCGAGCTCCATCTGCCCGGGTTTGGAGTTAGAGTTGTCCTTCTCCTAGGATGGTTGCCGGGAGGCTGGTGAGCCCATCCTGCCCATGGACACACTTTGTCTGACCCTTCAGCTGAGACCTGACTAGCATGGGAGACCCTACTGGAGGCACAACCACCGCCAGCATAGCTCACAACCTGATAAGGGCATGCAAGCTTCTCCCCCACGACAAGGAGGTGTCCATGGAGAAGAAGAACCTACAACCTGAGGACTTTGCTGCCACTGTCCAAGCTTGCTAGGCCCTGGCAGATGAACCTTAGGACTAAAGGGTGGGGCCAGTTCCGCGCACGCTGCGCCTCATCTAAAAAATCCACTGCACAGGCTCGAAGGACTCACCCACACCTGCAAAGCCCTGCAGCGACAGGCGAGGGACGAAACGGCCTCTTTAGCCATCAGCGCGCTTGCAGCAAGCGTGGGTAGAGCCCGTCCCAAATCCTCGTTCGCGAAGCCAAGCCATGATGATGATGATTCATTCCTTAGGCATCCCATGAACGTGTATCGAACATACACACACAATCTCAAAATACATAAACCATTGAAAGATTGTGCCAGAGAGACCTTGCCAGACGATGCAGGGCGGCTTTGCCTGCCATGGAGGGTGAGGAGTTAATAATTTCTCATCTCTGCTTCTGCGTCTGTGGGTCTCTAGAAGGTAGAGCAGCCACGGTACCGTGTCTGTAGATGAGCTGATAGCTCTGGCTGGGCTGCTCACAGAGCCTTGCGAAAATAATTCTTAGAAAAGAGACTTAATCAGCTGCCGCACTACGCTGATTTGCACATAATTGTGTCTGTCTTTTAAAAGCCAAAGATAAAAGGGCAGAATTTGACACCTGCTCATTGCTCATTTTCCCAGCAGCTCGGCAGGCTGGAGCACAGGCACAGGGTTGGAGCGAGGAAAGGTTTTGCCACCCGGGTTGTCAATTAAAAGGAGAGGGGTTTGCAGGAATGCTTTCAGCACTTTGACAGATGAAGCCCAAGGCATGGCTCGCAGCCTTGGGTATGGAGAGGATTTAATTTTCCACTCTCTCTAACTGAACTTGGTGTTTCTTTTCTTCTCTCGCCCGCAATGTTATATTTGCAGTTTTATTTGGACGCAAAGTTTTCATCCTCTGTGCACTTTGCTGTGCTGGTGTCCGAGGTCTCCGTTCCTTCAAAATGCAGTGATGCGAAAGAAAGGGTTTCTACGCTCTCACTCTGACTCTTTTCTGAAAGACTTCTTCTTTAAATAACATTGTTTTTATTTCAATATACTTTTCTTTATGAATTTCCTTATATCCTCTTTACCCCTTCCTGCATGTCCTATAAATCCTCAGGTTTTACCTTTGCTTTAAACTTATTCCCGTAAGGAGCTGGTACCTCGATGAGCCAGCATGGGGATTTTGAAAGCTTACAATTAAGATGTTTTTTCTCTGTCTTCTGGAAGTGACTTTCCCCTCTCAATTCTGTTTGGTAACTTGTGCATTTATTTCTGCTCAGTGAAAACTCCAGTCTTTTCTTCCTAGGACAGGTTAACTCCTTCCTGAAAGGTCTCTGTCCCCATGTAGAAAACTGGTATTGTGGTCACTTCTTTGCCTCACCAGACAGCCTGGAGATTTGAGATATACTGATTTTTTTACATTTTTTACTTTATTTAAGGGGTTTTTTTTATTGTTTCTGATTCTCTAGCAGTGCTGCCTTCACATCCCAGGAAAATAGGTCTGCGTAGTTCCAGGTGTCATACAAATTGTTCTGCTAAGCTCTTGGGATCATGAGTATGGTGGTCCCTAAGAGCTTATGGACTTTGTCCCTAGGACCTTATAGTCCAGTATTATACATATGAACATGTGGACATAGCCATGTCAGGGAGCTACAGGGGGATCTTCAGTGTGAGGTCTTCAGGAAAATTGAAAGGAACTAGTCTGGGTGTGTCAAAAGCAGAGATGAAGAGATTTTAATTGTTAAGGCTTATGATCCAATTAGATCTTGGACATGGGTTTGGCATTGTAGGCAGAGTAAAAAGGTCAGACTTGGAGAAGTGTTGTAGAAAGTGGCACCAGGGTTTAATCACAGACTGAAGGTGAGTCATGAGAGGAGATCAAGTCGAAGTGAAAGCCAAGATTGGCAGGAAAGAATCTGATTTTATTTCTGAAATTAAGACAAGTATGGAGAGGAAAGAGCTTAATGAAAAATTCAGGAGCTGGGTTTTGAGTTTTAGAGGTAGTACATTATTAATAGAAATATCTCAGAGAAAGGCCAAACTTTGTTTGGTTTGATGACTCTAGACTTAAAGATTTCTTGTTTTCTGTAAGGTTGATTGTTGTTTGAGTGTTCATATCCAATCTAACAAGGAAAAATATGGATTTGTGTCATGGAGAATGACTGAAATCTTCCACCTGCATGTATCTATTACTGCAGTTCTTTTGTGGATTCAAATTGGATTTTGAGACAGGTCATGATGCAGAAGCAGGATGCAATCAGCATAAAGAAGTCACAGCTTCATAGCAGAGCTTGACAGTTTCCAGCTCACATCTGTCTGGCTTATTGTCTCATGTCCTAGTGCAAAAGTGGCAGAATGGAGTAATCATACATAGGGAAAATGTGAAAAAAATATTAATTCCTTGGTAAGTAAAACAGAGTCATTAGACTGAAATATGCTGTGAGTGACATTCAGAGACTTCTTGAAGAATATGTCCATTTTAATGTGCCACTTTGCTTTTGGTCTGTAGACATTAGGGACATGTAGTCTGGTAACCACACGTCACACCTTCCCTCGACCGAAAGAGCTGCACTTGCAGCATGTGTACCTGGGCTGGTTTAATCTCTCATTTAGCTCAGCTCATTGCCTTTTGGCCCTGGCTGGGCTGAAGGAGGCCCGGGAGGCTCAGTGTCCTACTGCTCCTATTTACACAGCCACTGAAATGTGGTAAATCATCTACCTGCCTGTTAATAGGGGGTTATATATTATCTCGTACCAGGTTTTGACTGATCTACAAGGACACAAAAATTCTTGCAGCCTGAACATCTTATGTACTGTTTCGTGGTTCTTTTTTAAGACAAGCATGGAAAGTGAGTCACAGACCCATAGTTTTTATTTAAATAATCGGTATAACTTTTTTTTTTTTCCTTTCTTTAAGCATCCTGAACTGGTGTCTCTGTACACTGGGCATGTAGATACCTGCTGGCTGTCTCTTCTCTCATCTGCCTTTGAGTTCCTTCAGGCCTCAAATAAAACAATTATACTACATATAGGGTTAGTTTAAGTAGCAATTAAAAAAACAGCTACCTGTTAGGTATGATCCTGTTTCTGTGTAAGAGTCCAGAGCATCACCGTGTGCCTGTTGAATGGCTAATGCAGAAAATACTCTTTCCACTTGAAATGGTACAAAATCTGGAAAAACAGTTTCCCCTCCCATATTGCCATATTCCGTGAGAGGTTTGGTAAGTAGATTGTGTGGCTGAATTCACATATTTGGCTTTGCATGCACACAGTTGAGCAGATGAGCCCAGATGTGTGACTGCTGTTAAGTAGGTATGTTACTTCTCTTGTGACCCATTGCCACCTCCATAGGGAGGGTGACACAACCACCACCCTTATCACTGATTCCTGGAGCAGGTAACACTCCCTGGAAATCTTCAACCTATCTAGTGTCCAGACTAAACCTGCTCTGAGGTTGAGGTGTGCTGCCAAACCAGCACATAAATGTTATAGGCTCCTTTTTTCCCATTAACTTTTGCAGCCACAGGTCAGAAACTCTGACAAAATTGGTTATGAGGCTTTTCAAAATCTCTTCTGCAGAGGGAGAGGTTTGTCTCACATCCATCACTGCAGAATGGCAGAAAAAAATGGAGAAAATTTCAAGTCTCATTATGCAACCAGTGAGGAACAACGTGATTTGCCTTCAGTAAACTGTAGGTTAAGTCTTGTTATAGTGTGATTTTGGGGTTCGTCCTGTGCAGAGCCAGAGGTTTCACTCAGTGGTCCCTGTGGGTCTTTTCCAAATCAAGATGTTCTATAATGCTGTTCATTCTTGCAGTGGTTTTGCAGGAAGCTGTCAGTATACAAAAAAGTGTTATTTGACATATCCTAATATGTTTTAGTTTTGTTTAAATGTAATGTAGGGCTTCCCCCATCCCCCTCCCGCCTCCTTTTTCCCCACAGAGCAGGGTAGGAATGCTCTGAAAGTAGTTCAGACACAGACAAAGCTGTAGAAATAAAGTTTTCAGTAACCTAAAATAACATGCAAATCCTGGCATTGTGAAATTTCAAACGCAGGCATACACTGTATGCCAGCCTGACCTCCTGGCTGTGTAGCAGATAATAAAAAGAAGTCTTCATCAAACCTGCTTGTGATGAACAGATAAAAAAGGGTTGGCCCACATTCAGAAATGAGGCAATTTAAGTGAGTTGGTGCCGTGTCATGGAATATTTTAGAATAAGTCAAAAGGAGCTCAGTGTTACTGAAAAACAGAGCTTTGAGCATCTTAAAATTGTAGGGATCTGCCTTTGAGCATTTAGGTTAGGACTGGATACAAGCAGTATAAACTCTAAAGTGATTTTCACTTGATAGCAAATTGGGCATATCACCAAATCACAGGTTATCTTGGCTGCCAGAGGAGAAATGAGACAAGCAGGTGCCATTCATGTGCCAACAATTTCCTGAGGAAGGAGAAATATCCGTTATAAAAAGCATGTGCAAAGGAAAATAACTCCCACCAAAACCAGGGAGGTTAAACTGAACTGACTCATTCCTTAGATAAATCTGTGGTTCACGTGCATTGGGGTTTGGAGATCCCAAGTAGAAGCTGGAGGCAGTGAAGCCCCAGAGCACCAGTCAAGTCGTGCTCCTCTCCCCAGCCAGCATGGCCCTGGTATTTCAAGTTAATTGAAGAAGGTTGTGCTACATCTCAGTGTTTATAGCCAAGATTAAGGAGCTTTAAAACTGAATTCTGATCACGTGTCTTGGAGATTAACATTGGGCATAAACATTATGCCGATTTGGTGGAAGGAAGCTTACTCAGGGCGAATGACAAGGTTGAGGAATCCTTTTGCAGGCGAGTCCTGTGGGATGCTGCAGCATCCTCAGTCCATTGTCATCACAGAGTTAAGAACAGACACAAACTGGAAGCAATTTGGCAAGCAGGATAATGGGACCAGTCGGGATCTGTCATCAGCATACTGGCCGCTGCAAAAGAGTGATTAGATAGGAAGACACAGACAATTATCAAAGACTAATTGCTTATTGTTGCTAGAACTATATTTTAAATGTATTTTTCGTTTTAATTGCCGCTGGAGTGAATAAAGTGTCCTTAATTCAATTCTAAAATGTTTGGGAATGGGAAGCCTGCCAGGAACTGGGCAGCTCAGAGGTCTTGTGAAAGCAATTGCCTCATTCACCAGCCCATGTTCATGTTCAGTCATCCCATCCTCTGCCAACTTTCCTGTTTTCAGGTTCGTGCCCCTATGTTGGCTGAAGGTCTCTGGGCTGTTGGAACTTGCAGGAAGCTGCCATAGTTTGTTCATATATTTTTCTGAGATTTTTCATTCATCTCTGGCCAAGGGCCTTGACCTGAAGAGGAGCTGAACTCTTCAGGTCCATAGGGGTTTTGGATCAGCAGGCTCTGAGTATAAGGGCAGTTTTTAGGACAGGACTAGCAGTGGTTGACAAGGTGAGATATCTGTGTAATTTGAACCTGTTACAACACAAACATCTGTACACCTCTGTGCTCCGTTACCAGTGACTGCAGGGAAATTAAGCAGGGGGTGGATTTGGCTCAGTATTGTGTCAGTATAACAATGAATGAGCAGGAGGATGTTGTACCAGGCTAAGATGCTCTGGTTTGGTGTGAGGAGCAAGTCCAAATAACATACAGAAGGTTTTATGCAAGCAAATGTGAGGGTCTTGTGTTATTAAATAACCATTCAGCATTTTCATGATGAGAGTGACAGGGAACACAGTTTTTATATTCATAGAATTATCTTTTGTATGGATGTATTCAGCTCTGAAAATGCTGCAGGACCTCATCATGGACAAATGAGTGCAGGCACTGCTACATCTCTGTGTGCAAATAATTTGCATGAACAGTTTGGAAAATGAAAAGAAGCTGGTCTGCATTAGGGAGAACAAGTGCAGAGAGGGCAAACAAACAGTGTTTAGTTTCATATTTTGGAGGAGGCAAACAGGAAAATTCAAGGATCGTGTCATCTCACAGAAGGCCATGTCACCTGCTCCTCTGAACTGCCAACTGAGCCCCAAAAACAGGCTGCTAGAACTGTTGCTGAACTGATAGTGCAGCATGAGAGGAGGAATGGGGACCATGCTTGTTTGGAGACAGGCAGGATCAGCTTGCTCTGTACAGAGAGTTTGCCTGTAGTACAGTTTTTTTCCTCCTTTCTGATCTTTCTTGCACCTGCATAAAATGTAATATCAGAAATGGAGGGAATTGTTCAACCTATATCTGACTAAATGGTTTCAAAGAGAATTCTCTTTGCATTGTTAAGTTCTTTGCAAAACCCTGAACAAACATTCTTGCAGAAAAGGGCAGGGAAAAAAAGAGAAAGCTGAAGAAGTTGTTCCAGACGGCATGGCTGGCCCTTTCCTTGCTCTTTGAGGGCAATTAGAAGCAAAGCTGTCCTGGGCAAAAATTTTAATCAGCACTTTAGATTTTTTGAACACAATAAAACTGAATCATTCTGTGAGACCGTCCTTGCAGCAGCTCTGGCTTGGGCTCTTGATCTTTGGCTTTCCTCCATCACAGTATCCGATGGACATTATTGAGAAATGTCACTGATTTTGCTGCTCTTTCCCCTCCCCAGACCACGGCTCCCGTTTCACAGGCAGAGATGAGTAAAACCAGTATTTTGGAACAATTCTAACGGCATAACAGTGGTTCATTGACCAAGTACCCTAACTATAACAATAACCTTAGGCAAGACTTGCTTTCCTGGGCTTAAAGGTCTCTTCTACCCTGTGTGTGAGAAGTATTTCCTCATTTGGGCATCGCATGCCTTGAGCTTTGTTGGCCTCCTGGTTTGTGCAAAGCCTCTGTGAGGTGTTTGCTCCAGGTCTGGAGCCAGCTGCAGTGAATGACAGAGACCAGTGCGACTGCAGCAGCTGGGGATCCAGCATCCAGTTTAGAAGGAAATATCAAATGGAAATTTCTTCATACCGCCCCTCTACAAAGATGAGCAAAACCGCCCTGCCTTCCCCTGCAGCCTGTTTTTTAAAGTCAGCCCAAACATGAGTGAGGAGAGTAAACATTGCTGGAATATGCATTTCCACCGAGATTCAATGTATTTGTGCGCAGCTTTCCAAGATTAAGCTCTGACAGTGGCAAATGGGGATTTGGGTGTGGAAATGCAATTAGCTGTGACTCAGGACTCTTGACATACAGGTGGGCACTGAATTGTGAGTTCTCTCATGGAAACTTGACAAAGTAGCAAGAACAACTTACTATGTATTAATATGAGCAGAGTAAATAACCCAAAATGTTGTAAGTGTTTTGTATTCATTTCCAAGCATCTCCTTGGGGCGATGTAGACAGAAGTGCACCTGGCAGGTGATGGTAGATGATGTTTTTCTTGTGGAATAGTTGTTGTCTTCCTGTTATTAACATTTATTCCCTTTTCTTGGTAGTTCTGAGATCCTGAAAGAAAGACATTACAAGAATTCTGATGTGTTATTTTCATAGAATGGTCTCCCAGACTTCCTGTGGTATCAATAAGCATCACCCATCAGTTGGGCTGGGGAGTAGTTTTTCCATCTTACAGATTAATTTGTGGAGATCCTGAAAGGCTTGGCTAAGGCTCTCAACGAAAAAGCAAGGCTTTTCAACCACCCTTCTCAGTGGTTTGTATCAGCTTATTCTCCACCTTCCAAAATGTGTTGGACAACATTTTCTCCCTTGATGCAGTAATCACTTAGAGAATGTCCTGGGGATAAAATAGAGTGGTCCTGTGCCTGTTCACAGGTGCATAAGCAGAGACTGTCTGTCCTTTTTTCACAGCTATCCAGCATTGCAGGATGCCAACATAGTGGATATTGCAGGTAAATGAACAGGAAGGGGGAGGGCAGCATCTTGTTGGCTTATTAAATTACTTTTAAAATTATTTAACTTTTAATTAGAAGGAGATTGGGAGATTTCTAGGTCTTCGTGGTTCTCTTTTTTCCCCTCTGGCAGCCAGATTTTATGTTCCACTTTTAAAATGTAATTTTGTATATGCTGTTTGAATTAAACTTGGTCCTTCTAATTCTCTGAAGTACCATTTCTCTCATATCTGAATCTTTGGAGGATGGAGACACAGCCACGGCTGTCTTCTGTGCTAGTGACTGTATCTTCTGATTCAGAGCTCCTGTGTTCCAAAGCCAATAATGATTCACTCTCACAGCAGTGGTGTGAGCAGTCGCAGCTTTTATATGCCATCTGTGTGAGTGAGCTGAATCTGCAGAAACGGGACCCTGTACACATGGCTTTTCCTCTGTTCATGGAGGAAAATATTAAAGCAAGGCCGTATGGTCCATGAGATGTTTTCTGTGTCAGGAAGGGAGTAAAACTGCCTGTCAAACCAAGCTGTTCTCTCTGATGAAAGGGGACTGTTTTTAAACACTCCTTTCCATAGTATTTTGCACGCCAGCCATGTGTGCTTTCTCATCTGACATCTCATTGAGATCCTTGGCTTTGGTTCTGCAGGAGGGAAGTGTGTTCTGGGAGGGAAGGAAATTATCTCTCAATATATACACAGGCACGTGTGCACACACATGCTCTTAAATCAATCTTAAATGAATTGAATTTTTTTTTTAGAAATACGAAAGAAAATGAATCTGGTTGAGCCAGAGTTAATTGCTTCCCTTTTGTTTGGATTTTCTGTTTTCCTGTGAAGATATTAGGAAGCAGTGCTCTGAGCTATTATTAGATACAAAGGTAGAGGCAGAGGGTAGAGGGTTCATTTACAATTCCTACAGCAGAGCATTGAATTTTAAAGCTAAAAGGCAAGTTGATGAGCAGCTTGAAAATTAGGATTCATCCACTAAGGATGAGTGGAGTATACTACCATGGAGTATTTCTGAAGGTTCAGGCTGGTCTGGGGAGCTTACCCTTTGTGCAGTTACCCACTGGCTGGAGGAAGCAGAAAAAGAAAAGCAGTTTTGGTTAGTTTTTTTAGTTAATGAAAGGACTCACCTTGCAGGGAGAAGCTTGAAAACGTGAACTGATAAAAAGTAATGAATTGATATAAACACATTTCTTTTGAAAGAAGCAAGTTTACTTCAGTTCTGTGTCAGGAGATTGGGAAGCATAAAGGTTATCCACAGGCAAACATTTTTTGTGTTCTGAAAAATTCAAGTCTGTTAATCCCAGATAATGGGATGCCATTATAACCACTACTTCACCTGCATGATCTTAGGACAATACTGCAAGGAGCAATTTGATCATGGTGGGGAGGAGAGGCCATAGCATTAGACTGTGCTGTTGCAAAAGAAATCCAGTGCCAAAAAGGCTTCCTAGCCCTTCCCTAAAATGCAGTGGTGTTTATGACTTACTTTTAGAGAATTAGAGAATGGTTGAGATTGGCAGGGACCTCTGGAGATTATCTGATCCTATCCCCTGTTCAGGCTAGGCCACCTGAAGCCACTTGCCATGGACCATGCACAGATGTTTTTTGAGTATCTCCAAGGATGGAGACTTTACAACCTTCCTGGGCAACCTGTGCCAGCACCTGGTCACCTTTTATGTAAAAAAAGTGTTTCCTGATGTTCTGAAGGAAGCTCTTGTGTTTCAGTTTGTGCCCATCACTTCTGGTGCTGTCACTGGGCACCACTCAAAGAGCCTGGCTCTGTCCTCTTTGCATCCTCCCTCCAGTTGTTCAAATCCATTGTTGGGATCTCCTGGAGTCTTCTCGTCTCCAGGCTGAACAGTGCCAGGTCTCACAGCCCATCCTCACAGGTGAGATGCTCCACTCCCTGAATCCTCTTCATGACCCTACACTGGAGTCTCTCCAGTATGTCCATGTGTGGCCTCACCAGTGCTCTCATTGTCAAAAACTGAGCTGCTTTGCAAAGGAAAGGTTTGGAATGGGGGCTGTTCCAACTGGGACACTGACACAGGTCTTGGATAGCTCCAGTCTGAGCACTGCAGGGGTTTTTTTGGGGCTCGCTCTGCCAAGCCTCTTCTACCTGGGACTTGCTGCTTCATTTGGGCATCTTCGGTCAAGGAGGGTTTTTCATCTGGGTGGCTCAGCTTTGCTGACCTGACCTCTGGAATAAGTGTTCCTTTCTGAACTTGTTTCTTTGGCATTAGTGGTTTGGGATCTGGGTTTGTTTGGTTGGTTGGTTTGGTTTGTTTTTGTTGATTTTGTGGGGGGTTTTGTTGTTAGGGTTGTTTGGTTGGTTGGTTGTTTTTTTTGTTCGGTTTGGATTTTTTAGTTTTATTTTTTCCCCAGTGGCTGTGCTGAGGCTTGTGCAGTTTTCCAGGCTAAAGGGCATCACAAGAACATGCATCATTTTGTACTTTTTGTCTACGGCAACAAAACAAAATAAGTTTAAAAAAGAATCACTTTGGTGTAATTTTTTCTCTGTGAAAGCTCCTGAAGCATAAAAATAGTGTCTTTCCTTGAAGAAGGGATATTACTAATGTAAATCCTATGCTGTTGGCAAAGGAATAATATGATGTATGTCACAAGGCAAGGAACTGAGGAGGAGCTGGAATGATGGAAATGCCTCACGGGCATATGAGATTGTGGGGATAGGTATTCACGCAGAGGATGCTTTCTTACATGTGCCCAGGGCTTTCTCTTATCTCTGAACATGAACCCATAGTGAAATAGAAATGTTCCTGTATTAATAGTGCTTTGGAGATAACCCTCATCTGAAAAATACAGTAATGCTGCACATCTGGGAACCCTTTCAGAGCAAGGAATTGGACTCACAATTTCATAGTATATTGGTGATGAAACATTTTTGGTTCTGTATAAGCAAATGGGCAAGGTTAGTGGACATACATTACTCTGATTGTCATTGTCCCAGCAGTAACCAATTTAGAGGCTTTATATTTTCTGCTCTCGCAGAAACGGAAAGAAAAGTAGAGAGATAAAAATAGAAATCCCAGAATGAATTAAAGTGCAAAGAGTGAACAAGCTCGTAGTACTGCTGTATAATTTTAAATTCCCTTTTTCTCTTATAATCTGGTCTTTAATATATGTAGTACACTGGAAATTCTGGCAGTGACTGTCCTGCTCCAAAAGGTCACCTCCATGCAGGAGGATTTATTCTGGCTGTAATGTGAACGTGGGCATCCAGCCCTGGACCTACCCAGCTGCTGTTTGTATTAATGGTTCACGTTGGTGTTTCCCTTCACCTGATGCTGTTGATTCGCTGGAGAAGCATGAGAAGTGGACTGTGGCTTTGGCCTTCGAGAGAGGAGGTTAAAAAAATATCTTTGAGATCGTAATTGGGAGGTTTTTTATAGATCTATCAACAGCTGTGGACAGATATCAGGCCTTCATGAGCTGTTTTTTCCCAGTGGGTCCCCGTAGCACTGCCCTCCTCAGCATCAGAGTGTCGTGTTTTCCTTCTCAAAGTGAACTGTCCTACGCTCTCAGTTTCATCGAGGTTAATTTTCCTTGTTAATGTTCCCATCAAGATTAATACAGTTTCTAAAGCAGGTGTCCGGCCTGACGCGGAATTGTCTCCTTGCCTTTGCAGACATCCTGGTCAATGGGCAGCTCTGTGACTGTGACGTTGTGGTGAACTGCCAGGTGGGTGACCCTGTCCCGCTGGAGGTGAAGTTGACCAACTGGAGCAAGCACAGCGTGGGGCCCTTCGCCCTCACCATGATGCCCTACCAGGATTACCAAAACGGCGTGCACAACTATGACCTGCAAGATGCAATCACCTTCGTGGGGTCCAACACCTTCTACATCGACATGGTAAGTCTTTTTACTGGGAATCATGGCTCGGCTTTGCAAATGCAGATTTGGGAAGGGCTCTACCCACGCTTGCTGCAAGCGCACTGATGGCCAAAGAGGCCGATGCGAGATGGGCAAGGCCGGTTGCAAAAGGCACAGCAGAAAGTCTCCATAGGCGGTGTTGGTGAGGCACGGTTCTTTCTGCGTTGTCTTTTCTCCTCAAGACTGATTCTGGGTGCATTCTCAAAGGAATCAGCAGCGTTATGGATGGTGTGTCTCCACGCCTCCCGTTTGGAGGCCAGAGTGGACCATTGATGGTAGTCAATATGGCCAAGGCTGAGGTATTGTTTCAGAGAGTCCTTGTGTCTCCTCTTTGGGGCTCCTCTCTTGCGGCAGCCGGTGGCAAGTTCACCATAGAGCACGATCTTAGGGAGGCGGTGATCCTCCATCCTGGAGACGTGCCCTGCCCAGCGCAGCTGCGTTCTCAGCAGCATGGCCTCAATACTGGTGACTGCTGCCTGTTCAAGGACAGACACATTGGTCATGTAATTGGACCAGTGGATGTTTAGGAATATCCGGATTATGGATGACGTGCATGTTGCAGAAAGGGGCTTCATTATTCAGTAGTGCATTTTAAGGCAAATTAATTTTTGGAAAGGACCGTATGATTATGGAATCTATTGCTAGTGGTGCTTCTAGGTTGGGGGTTATAGACTCGTCTCTCTGAAATGGTTTGAGACTATAATTTCCTGCCATGTAAACCTCTAGTAAATTATCAGAGACAGCAACTTCTGGTCACTCCAGGTCTGACTGAATGTGAACAGGTAGCCTAGATTGTTCAATGCCGTATTGCGAGTCCCTTGAGTCATCCAGTGCAGCCTGCTGTGATAGATTTTAAATAACTTTTCTTTTTCTCTTTAGTCCATAAGAAACATTCCCCAGGCTGAGCCGAGGAACTCAGCAAATCAGTTTTAGTCAGGTCCTGAGGAAACGCAACAGACTGTAAAAAGAAAATGCTAAACATTAATGACCAGTCTGATGAGCTGGTTCATTTCCTTGATGCTTATCATACTGTTACAAAACCATAAAGAAATGCTTAAAATGATGCAAAAAAGCCCGTTTTTAAAACAATTTACATTATGATTTTTCTCTCAATTTCTTCAGAAAGTTCAGCTTTTTACTTCTAAGGCCAGACACTGAAAATACAGATAAAACTTCGCTCTCCCACATCCTTCTCCCTAAAACATGCAACACCAAAATACCAGGAATGAAAACATAGAAACAATGCTGCTGAATGGAATAAGCAGCATTTCTGATAACTTACGAAATAAACATGAAGAAGAGCATGAGTGTTTGGGATAGTGCTTAGGACCTTTGCTTAGGTCAGCTTTTTGGATTGGTAATAAAATGTACCTGTCAAAACTGAATTTATAAGTGAACCTTAGTAAGAAAGAAATCGAAGGTTAACCACAGGGATAGTCACCATGCACATTTTTCAATTACACATCACAGAAGAAAATATTTTTAAAAGCTAATGAGCATGAAATATGCCATCAACTTGAATTTAATGGGGGCTAACTGTATTCTTATAGCTGAATAATTTAAATATGTCAACAGAAATCATCCGGAGATGGCTTTCTTGACTCTTTTCCTGACAATGTTGAGTTTTTAATCAGAGTGGCAGTGTTTGGATGCTCAGCTGCCGAAGGGCCTGACCCTCCAAGCTAATGAGGGAAAAGGGAGATGTCAGCGTGATGTATCCTTACCTTCTGATTGAGTCTCCTACGAGGCCAGAAGTCAGGAGGTCACATCTCTTGTGCCTGCCCAGGCAGCCTTCTCATACGTTACGGTCCCTGCTTTTGCCCCATTATTCAGTACTGTGACATTTCTCCTGTAAACACAGCCCCCAAGAAGTTAGAAATAGAATTGTTTTCTGCTATTTGTGCTCCTTTCCATCGAAAAAGGTGAAATGAAGAAAATGTCGACTCTTAGACAAGAAGTGTTGTGTTTCACAGTGTGCAGTGTTGATACTACCCAGGCCCCTGGAGAAAATGCTTGGTCATGTTTCATCGAGCCATAGAGCCTTGATCATGGAAGAAAATTCTTCACTGTATCTAATGCTGTCAGAGGACTTTATGTCCCTCATAATAGCTGATTTAGTAATGGAAAATAGATTTCAGAATGGTCCACCTGTTTGGGGGCAAGAAGAAAACCCTGGCTGATGCATTTGGTGCTTCGGGGAAGAACAACCATGCACAGAATTGTGTCCATGCTCTGAGTTTGGCCAAAAGTCAAACAGGCACTGGTTAAAAACCCAGAGAAGCTCATGATTGGGTGAGACGAAAGATATTCAGAGTTTCTCTTCCTTATAAATGAAAGTTGAGACCCTGGACCAGGTTCCCTCCTGGTCTTCCACTCAGCACTGCTCTGTTGAAGCCATTAAAAATGGCCCCATTATTTTTTTAACCTGAGGTCATGGGCACTCGATTATTTTTCTTGTTGAATGGAGGTGGCCTGATAGGCTGCTCTTTCCCAGCTGCTTGTGAAAGATGCCACCCTCTTCCCCAGCAGACCCATCAGGAGAGATGATGCGAGCACTTGTTTTCCTGCAAAGTTGTCCAGTTTAGCAAAAACAACGTTCGTCAGCAGTTTAAGCTAATTGGGCTGACTTCACACTGACAGTGGCACAGAGGTGCTGACATGATTTATTGCAGGGCTGAGCTGGGTGGGAGGAAGGATGGAGAACTGGAGAATGGTTTGGTGTCTCGCTGGTGTATGGTCAAGAATGAGTGGGAGCATCACGTATTGCAGCAAGGAAAGGTATTTCTCTCACACCCTGAAAATTTGTTCTCTTGTCATGCTGAGGCAGAAAGTGCATTATTGTTACTCAATTGAATGTGATTTCTCTGGGGAGAAAACAAACTAAACACCAAACCGTTCTGCTTTCCTAAATGTTAGTTTCATACTGAGTCTCATGCTCAAAAATTCACAGTTATTTTTAATTCCAGACTAAAAAGTTTTAAAGCTCTTTCTGCTGCGATCCGGAAGGCAGGAATTTTCAGCATGCACATGCTGCTTCGCAGTATGAATATAAATTGTTGAAAGGGCAAAAACCACACGATTTTGTATTTCTCTTTCTTGTGTCTTGAAGTCCAGGTTAGACAATTCATCTTGGAAGTAATGTAACGATGCTTATTCACCTTTTTGTGCTTTCACTTCAGTTCAAGGCAGCAGCCTGGGTTTGTGTCACAAAGTCTCTGCTGGGACGTGCTGCTTCAAAAAGCAAAGTCTTTCATTGGAAATTTTAAAGGATATTGAGCTATTTCCATGTATTTCAAATTAAGTAGAATCTTTATTTTTAAGCACAACTTCTAATTTGGTTCACCTTACTTTTCTAGGTCTGTATTCAACAGAAAAAGTGACTCAGTTATCATTTACTTGACATTTTTATTCAGTGGGGGGGGGGATTTGAAACACAAGATAACATGGTGGAACCCACCCATTAATATACAGTGCATTGATTTAATTTTTTATCTCGTTTCACAAGGTGAAGTTTATCTTAATCCATATTATTAAAATTTTTAGTTCTTACCACTCTATTTTTTTACTAATTAGTTAATCAGACAGAGCTGCTTCTTGCCAAATTAAAACCAAAAGTATTATCTTTGATGGAGATTTCTTTAGCTCCCAGCAATTCATCCTCCCTTGTTGCTCCTGCTGGTGCCATTACAATTCTCAAGCAGGTTTTTCTTCCTGCGTGTGTTATCACGCACGAGCTCAAGTGATTGGTGGTGGGAGATGAGGAGAAATTCATTAGTCGATGGTCATTTTGAATCAGCTCAGAAGCCATGATGAACATTTGCTCACTTCTGGCAGGTCCTCGGTGGCCCATCTGGAACAAATTAGTTTTCTTGGCACTGTTTTACTCCCACTGTAAACTCTTTGGGGCAGCGAACAGGAGCTGGCACTAGCCCTAATCTCCAACTGAGCTCCCTAAGTACTACAGCAGTATAAATAAGTAGTAATTAGTTCTAAGCAATCGCAGTCCCACATGGTAGCCTAAATCAGGGAAGGATTAGGACAGGGCTTGAAAGTTAATTTTTCTTCAGTCTTGGTAGAACAAAGGAGCAATGTGCACATTTTTTTCTTGATTCTTCGGTCCTTTTTTTCTGGGGTGGAAGCTTCCCATCTTTGGTTTCCATGATTTGGTGGCATTTTAGTAAAGTCTGTTTTGACTCTGACTCAACTCAGCGAGCATGAATTCAGCAGCACCCCAGCTTGGCACAACACACGAGGACAAATCCAGGTGGTGACACTTAGAGAGCTCTGTGCTGCTGGAGTGAATGACAATACAAATTTGGCCCGGGTCAGGTGCAAATGTGTGACCTTCATGTTTCCCACAGGTTGGCTGGATCATCCTCTGCAGTCAGTGGGATGGTGTGTCCTGCCAGCTGTGGAAGTGAACGAGTGACTTGTGAACACATCTAGACAAGTCACCCAGAGCTCCCTGCACAGGCAGGGAGGAGCAAGTTTTCAGGGCTAATGCAGTTTAAGGGATATTTTACCTCATTCTGCACTTGGTCAGGTGGATCCTTGTGTTGAACAGCTGGCTCAGGTGCGGACACCCACCTGGGTGGCTTCCATTCCAGACTGAGACACCTGAATGAGTGGATGCTGGCCCACTAAGCTCCCATTAGTCAATGGAGATGTGGTCTGCAGCAGGTAGAACCCGGCTTATAAACCCCAGGGGTGAGATTCTGTTGCCTAAAAGTAGATGTCTACTATCATCTAAGTTCTGTCATCTGAGGTGGGTATCCTGCTGGCCTCCACATGCTGCCGGAAATCCTGTAAATCTTCCCAGACATTTCAGTCCCCTCGGCCATCCCAAGTGTCACGAGGTGCCTGTGTTTAGGCAGCTGCATCCTGACTATATAGGCTGCCTAGGCAGACCATTCTGTGTTTGCTCCACTGTCTGCGTTTCTGTAGTTGGAGCTTGGATGCCTGGTGTGCAGAGAGACACCTGAATGTAGGTAGTTTAACCTCAAAATCAGTCCTGTACCTGATGTACCATTTGGGCTGGATGTGACCCTCCACTGACCTGCCTGCTGCTGAGCTACTTCTGGTCTTTTGGGAATGTTTGTATGTAGCCCCACTGGAGATGCAGCCTTGCTTTCAAAAGTTGGTTCCTTTTTTGTGAAAAAACATCTTGTAACTTCTGCAGAGCCACTTGCATCTCAATGGTGTGAAGGTTTCAAGCTACTTTTCCTTGCCTGTTCCTTCAAACCACAAGTATTGATGACAGTAATGGTGGTACAAGTGGCCAAACAGATGTGGGTGGACTCCAAACTGTGAATGTTGATGTCTGATGTTGGTGCTGATGTGCCTGAAGTCACATTCCTTCTTGCCAAGATCAGTGCTGTTACAGAAACTCCTTCGTGGTGCAGTTAGATTGGGAAAAATGGACTTGGAGCTTGACAAAGATGTGGGCCCTGAGGAGGCTTTTTTTGCTGTTTGCCTGCACCCATTGCTGGCATTAGTGCCTGCCTCTGCCCTCCTCTGGGAGATGTCTTGATGTTGCTGTGCATGTCCAGACACAATGCCAGAGGGCAAGAACCTGTACCCATCGAGGAGGGGAGGTGCCAAGGACAGGGGTCAGGAGAACAGCAGTGGCTGCTCTGATCATTCACGTGGATGACACAATGCTGATACGAGTTTGCCGTCGGTCAGCAAAAGTGCTCAGCACCAAAACCAAAGAGAGCATGGACTCTACAGCTCTTGAGGATGTGGCTGCTTGTGAAGAGCCAGGCCCTTGTGCAGGAGCTGCATTTTAGAATCATGGAGTGGCTTGGGTTGGAAGGGACCTTAAAGATCATCCAGTTCCAACCCCCCTGCCATGGGCAGGGACACCTTCCATTAGACCAGGCTGCTCAAAGCCCCATCCAACCTGGTGCTGAACACTTCCAGGGATGAAGCATCCATCTCTGGGCAACCTGTGCCAGGGCTTCATCACCCTCACAGTAAAGATTTTTTCCTGTATATCTAACCTAAACTTCCCCTCTTTCAGTTTGATCCCCATACTCCTGTCAGTACAGTTCCTCATGAAGAGTCCTTCTCCAGCTTCCTTGTAGACCCCCTTCAGATACTGAAATGCTGCTATGAGGTCTCCACTCAACCTTCTCTTCTCCAGACTGAACAGCCCCAACTTTCTCAGCCTACCTGTCATCCTTGTTCTGGTCTTCCTATGCAATGACAAGTTGCCCTTCAGCAAAGGGTGCCCATAGACACTTTCCCAGTTAATAACCCATTGCTGATGTCCCAGTGTACCATATAACCGAATTTTTTATGGTGGGCAACAGTCCTGATAGCCTGTCTTGGAGTCTTGGACTCATCCTTTCACTGTTCTGGGTGGTGGTGTCCCATCAGTTCCTAGGAATGTCTCTTCCAAAGGGGACATCATTCCCTCCTGAAGCCAGTCAAGTTCAACACATTTGGACAGCTCAGTGCTTCTGGATCCAACACAAGAGTTTCTGTTGGGGTTGGCTGGCTGCTTGTCAGGCCAGTGGTATGTCCTGCTGTCAGTTTGTAATCAACACTGGGCTCTGTGACACGATGGGCACTGAGGTGTTTGGGGATGACCAAAGAAAGGTCCATTGCTAGTGGGTCACTTGTTCAAGTGACAAGAAAATCCATAGGCACAGGTCTACCTGTGAAATTAGGGGTGACTCCATGATTGCTTCCTAGCTTGATGTTTTCTCAGTCCAGAGAGAAGAAAGGAACTGGTAAGATGGTCTTGGCTGAGGGTATACCAGTACTGAGGAGATCTGGTGTCCTTTTCTGGCTATTTTCTTCTGGGACTAAGTTGCCTTTTCACAATTTTTTGAAAAATTCCATCCAATGGAATGGCTTTGTTGTTGATTTTGTGTTTTGCATCTGCAGTAACTTTAACCCAATTCTAGACACCCTGAAACTGGATTTAACATCTTTTGGGAGCAGATATTAATTCAAACATTATCACATGCTAAACAGTCGTGGGAGTGTTAAAGTTGGAACTGACTGAAGTGTCTTGCTGAAATGATGAACTAAGATATATTACTTGTTGTGAAGATATAGACTCTACTTTTTTTTTTTTTTTTAAGGGAGATATGTAAATGTTGAAACATTGTGTCTTCTGTATTTTATTTGGACAAGTTAAATCAGGGTGGCTGCTTTTTGTTTCTTGCTAAACTTTGTTATTTTAATGCTTGTGAATATTAAAGATTCCTACATTCCTAATATTAAAGATTAGAATTTACAGCCAGATTGTGTCAGAGTAATAAGTGTGGATGAACTTAGTTATTGTTAAATTGTTAAATGGTGTTTAACCATGTATTTAAAATTAATTCAGAGGCATGATTTAGACCTTTAATAGAGATGTTGAAGCAATCTAAGGAAAGATTTGATGTGATCTCTACTTTAAAGCAACTCTGTTTTGGAATCAGTGACTCCTGAAGGTCTGCATTCTGGTTTGAGCTGTGCCAAATCTTTACTGCCTGAGGGAATAATACAGGATTTAATTTTCAGTGCAGCAGTTTTACTAGAACAGGGACAAGATCTTTACTCCTTTTTGTATGAAAGCAACATTAAGACGTGAATCTGAAATACTTTGAGAAGCTACTGAATTGCAAACTGCAATTAATTTGCTTTGTTGCTGCTTTATTTACAGTGATTTTCACCTTCTCTTTTCCAGGTAAAGCCGACCAAGGACTCTGTGTACTTCGGATCTCTCCTGTTTCTCTACACAGGTGATTTCTACCTGAATATCAAATTCCACGAAGACAACTGCAGCAGGGAGCTGCCTCTCTCCTGGCTCTGTCTTCCCAGTGTCCACATCCGTGCTACAGAGCCCGTGGTCCCAACGAAGCTGTAAATGCACTGTGTGCTACTTGATTAACCACAGCACACAGCAATGCTTGGCACATCCTCTGCTTGACCCCAGCTTGTTTCTGTCCAACCCCAGGCCACAGTCTCTACTTTGGAGGAACAGCTGAACACTTTCTGAATTGGCTGATAGTCATTTGGGCAGCTGCCTTTGCTAATTTCAGAGAGAGGGAGAGCGAGATTATAACTGCGCTGGAGTTTTCTTCTCTTTCCAGAAAGCCTTTGGAACTGCTAATATATGCATTGTACTTTAATATACTCCATTGATATGAGTGGTTTGAAAGCATCTTGAGGACTGAATTTAACCACGTCTCAGTTCCGAGTTGAATAAGAATAATTTAGAGTTTTTCAGTCAGATTTGTGTGTCTGTATGAAATTCCTCCTGGCTTGTGGACCCATGGCTTGTATCCTGGAGGTGTAAATCCCTCTTAGATTTGGTCACTGGCTTGTTCTTGTTCACTCGTTTGCTGAGTATTTGGTGTCTTTGGTAGTAAATTGCAATAGTGGTGCTTTTTTAGTTTATTACTGAAAGTAAGAATAGTAAATGTGCCTCCAGTTATCCTCTCCCTCCCCTGAGCCCAGTGCCACTTGCTCCTGGAGAAGTCACTGCCTTTAGTTTGGCAGATCTGTGAATTAGAAAGGAAGGAGGGAGAGGAAGAGCTAAGGAGTTTTGTCCTTGAGAGAAGAAATAAGCCAACTGCTGGGTTGCCTAGGGCTTGCCTGTGAATTTGGGCTTTCGCAGTTCTGATGTATACAATCACTTGAAACATTTGCAGACACCTAAAGATCCACCAGAATTAATCAGATTGTCATTAATATAATTTTGCATGGGTTTTTGCGAACTCTTTTGATCAGATTTTTTTTGCTAATATACTGATTTTTTTATGTAGCTATTTTTTCTTTTGTTTTTTTTTGGATTTAATTATTAGCCAAAGGCCATGAAATTCCTCACTGTAAAAGTAGTTGATGAATGTGCTGAAAATTTACTCTGTTGTGCATAGTAATGTTTTTGTATAGTGAGATATGTTTTTACCCATGTAAAGCAGGGAGATGTCTTAGCTGTATGATTAATATATTATTTCATGGACCATATGTTTAAAACCTGTCTTGATATTTTCTTCAAATTATAGTTATATTTGTTGGTAGTATATTTTTGGGGGTGGATACACCGAGATGTGGCAGGGGTGCTCCAGTTAACTCTGTATGATTTAAATCTACATGCTCAACCTCTTTGCAGATTTTTTTCTTTCTGTAGACTTCATCCAAATGTGGGCCTACCAATTCATGCCTGACCTGGTAGCTTGTTCTGCCTCTCTGCACCGTATTTTTAGATGTGACTGCTGTTTTCTGTAGGGAAGACAGTGCTCAAAATTCAGTTTGTTGCATGTTTGCAAATGACTGTCATGTATTCATCCTAAATATATTTCTAACCCGAGGGTACTACAGCTAGAGCACGGTAGCTGTATTTCCAGTGTATGCCGGCTATTGTCTCTAAAAACCTGTTTTGTGGCAATGTTATCAGTGTTTGTCCTCGAGCTGTGGCCCCAGCTTTGAATTCCAGAGTGGAAGTTTTCAGTCTTGAACTGATGGAGATCAGAGACCAGCCAGAGATTCACTTGCAATCATCTCCTGCTCTGTTCCTTAGACTTCCTTGCACAGTGGCTCTGAGACAGAACATCCATGGAAAGAAGGTCCAACAGATGAGTTGGGCTTGTTTTTTTGTGTTGGTGGAGCTTGGTTTCCCAGGCTGTGCCATGAGACTGAATTCTCTGTCACGGGGTAGGCATGTACACAGAAAAAATAAGATCCAAGGCGAGCAGGAACTGAACCAGTTGATCTCCTCCATAAAAGTGTCTCCGTGCTGTGTCACACAACACTGTTGCAGCAAAATCCAAATTGGTTTTTGGATTTTATTTTTTTTTTCAGTATTCCCAGCAAGTAATCTACAGAGTTTAGGAATACAGCTAAGGCTCTATAAGGACCACATTCCATTTGAAAAAAAAGATATTGTGAAACAGATGCTGTTGCGTTCAGGATGCTTCAGCTTACCCAGCTAAGGGGTCATTTCCTAATGTATTTTTGATGGCATTCTCTGAGAAGAGAGGGTCTTGTTTTGTGAAGGCTGTACTGGGATGCAACATTCCTATGCCTTTTTACTTATAAAGGATCCTGATCCACAGCCTGCTAAAGCTGTTGAAATGGGAACAGGTTTTATTATAATAAAAACAAGCTGTATTATTTCCTAGGTATCCAATATGCCATTATAAATCTGCCATATGTGCACATAAATATAAGTTCTTATGTGTGAGCTGACCCTTAAAGGTCTATCTGTTCATTATATAGTAGACTACTCTGTCCCTTGTCAGCTTTGATGCTTAGTTGCTTTTGGCATTTATGATCTCTTTCTCAATTTTCTCACACTTGTCTTGGTGAGAGAGATGAAACACAAGAAATTCTTCTTTCATTTTTGACTTGTCCAGAAGGAAAATATTTAAGTGTTAGTGTAATTTGGAGAAGGGTGTTTAAAGTCACTGGGATTGCTGTCAGGTTCAGTCCTTGTACTGCTTGAAAGAAGGATGATACTTTTCTGATATGCTCTCCTTTCCTGGTGCTGAAAACTTGCTTTTATTCCTCTGAAACACCCAGCGATTATTTTGAACATGATAAGCCAAACTGCTCATTGTTACACAGATGTAAATCTGCTATGAGCCCAGTGGTTGCATTAAATCACTCCTAATTTAAATCACTATTGCTGAGAGCAGACATTGGTTCTATAGATGTATGCATTGGAGAAACATGAGTTGTATAACTCTAACTGTCTGAATAAATAATTAATTTTATTTACATCTTTGCTTGTCTATTCTGTCTGTAATTCCTGATAGTGTTCTTATGTGTTTTTACTGGTAATAATAACATGTCTGTTGGTGATGTATTCTGTCTTTGAAAGAATGTGTTTGACCGTGGAATTGAAATTTCATCTTTGCTCAAACTTTCTCTTCCTGGATGAACTCAGAGCTGGTGAAAGATGTCTGTTCCATAGGGTGGCTCCTGTGTCAGTGTCTGGTCCCTGAGGGGAGAGAGCTGCACTCCAGTGGAGGGCAACAAATGCCTCAGTATCCCAGTATTGACACTGAGGGAGGTGAGGCACTGGCTGCTTAAAGAGGTGGTGGATGCCTCATCCCTTGAAACATTCAAGGTCAGGTTAGCTGGGGCTCTGAGCAACCTAATCTTATTGAAGAGATGTCCCTTCTCATTGCAGGGGGTGTGCGATCTGCACCTGAACCTGCAAAGTTGACACTGAAGCACCATCCCATTATGTTGTGTGGTCCATCACCACTGGCTACCAGGAACCCTCATACAAGGAGGAAAGATGTCATTAGACTCTGGCACTGTCATTTTAGGATGTGAGGGATAGTTCTGTAGAAGATCCTTCCAGCCTAGGTGTGCCCAGTGTGTATCTGTACCGACCACCGTGATGAACCCTGAAGGTGTGAATCATATGCACAGACTTGCCTGGGGAATCACGTTGTTCCCAGTGCTGTGCCCAGTGCTGTGCCCAGCAGCACCAGGTGAAACAGTGCTCAGCCACCTCCTGCTTCCAGTTTCTCTGCCAAGTGTTTCTCCGCCAAGGGCTGGTACCAGAACAGGCTTTGCTGGCGTGCTCTCAGCCTCTCCATCTCCACAGCCACAGGAGAACTCCTCAGGAACTGCTCAGCAATTCCTTGGCATAAGGGAAGGCATATGTTAACACCGAGGAAACCCAGCAAGCCCTTCGGTGAGGAGGGAGCACTGGATCCCCTGAAGAGAAGGGTTTGTCACAGCCCAGTGTACTCTGATGGCATGACTGAAGAAGGGCGATTTCAGCCCCTTTTCAGCATGTGTTCAGCTTGAACAAAACGATGTCAACACTGCCAGGAGGAAATAAGGCCAGCTGTTGAAACGGTTTAACAATGAGCCTCTTGTTAATGGCCGTGAGTATGTCATTGCTCATCTGTGTAAGGAACAGGGCCCTTCTGCTCTCCAAACTCTGCCCATGTTCTTACAAACTGGTCCAGGCCCGTGGCTGAAGTGATGCCATGGTCCAATTTTGGCACCTGCCTGCCGCCTCCTTTCCCAACAGCTCAGATGCAGAGCTGTGATGCCATTCCCCCCCCGCCCCGTTCCTTTGCCTGATTCACCTCTTGGTGTGGCCACATGATGCTGAGCCCATGCCAGGCACTTGGGTTGAAAACGGGAAAGAAAAGGCAGGGAAGTGTTTTCCTTTAGTGTGTGCACATGTGAGTGAGGGGGTTGCTGTTGTGAAGCTCCATCATCACACAGAAACCTGTGAGGTTGCAGCATGCCTTACAGACTTATTTACAGAAAATTTGGGGCAGAACAGGGGTAAATGAGCAGTGGGAGGGTGCAAATGCAGAGGGGAATGATACAGGGCTACAAACAGAGACACCTCCACAAGGTGCCTGAAGTTAACTGAGCTGAGTCAAGGCCGAATGGGTTACGTAACTGCCTCAGCATTAAAAATGTTATGTTGTATATTAAAATTTCATCTATAAATTGTTTATAAAGCATTCATAAATGTTAGATGTGGTAAGCACGTTATGCACACAAATACTTTGTGTTCCAGCGTTGTCGATGGCTGTGTACACGGCAGCTGCAGGTATTATAGATGGTTAAATCACAGCTCCAGAGACCAACAGCTCAATAGCAATATACAGTAAATGATTCATCAATCACCTCAACATGTATTAGGAAATTATGTGCTCTTTCTAAATGGAACCTTAATATGAAGCGTGACCTTAAGAAGTGTGAAACAGGGAGCTTTCCCCCTTTCATCCTTTTTTTTTATTCCTAGGAAAAAAGAAAAAAAACCAAAACCAAACCCAACCCAACTCTCAATTCACCAGTTTAATGATGATTGTGTTTTTTTCTCACCTCTGGCTTGAGAAAGACCACAGGCTCATGAGAATAAAAGAGGATTCATGGAACAAGTAGAGTGTTTGGATGTGCCCCTCTCTGCTGCAAATAGTTTGTATCTTTTGGGGATACGGACTCTAGGGATGAAGAAGGATATCACCCCAGGAGGATGTCACCCTGCCAGCCACGGTGTCTGCAGATCTCTGGAGTAAGCACAAGAGCAAAGGTAATGTGAATATAAATTAAGTAAAGAGCAGAGCAGAAGAGGCATCAAATGAGACTTGAACAGTGTAGTTTAATTTACTAAAATGGCCCCTACAGCCAGCCCTGGGCATTTGCTCAAATGGAAGATATCACCAGAGAAGATGCCACCATTGCAAACCCCCAGCAAAAGGCAGACCAAGTAAGTGTTTCTCCTTCTCTACCATGGCATTCCCCATAAACCTGGAGGAAGGTGTAAAGCCTGCTCATCCCATCCCATCCCATCCCATCCCATCCCATCCCATCCCATCCCATCCCATC
>VWZG01012188.1:514373-567895 GCA_013396735.1 Grallaria varia
GAAGAGAAGAGAAGAGAAGAGAAGAGAAGAGAAGAGAAGAGAAGAGAAGAGAATAATCTATTTCATCTGAAAGGGACCTAAAATGATCATCCAGTCCAACTGCCCAACCACTTCAGGGCTGACCAAAAGTTAAAGAATGTTATTGAGGTCATTATCCAAATGCCTCTTAAGCCCTGCCAGACTTGGGGCATTGACCAGCTCTCTGTGAAGCCTCTTCTACTGTTTGACCTGACCTCTCAGTAAAGAAATATCCCACCCTCCCCCCAAAAAACCCAAGCATTGTGAATTGGGAACAATCAACTAACTAGAACTGAGCCAAAACTAAAACAATGGCAAGATTCCCTGTCTGTATCAGAGAGAAGAGCTCAGGGATGAATGCCTGGTTCAATCAAAATGAAGTGACCACTATATGAAAACGCACATTTCATGGGCTACCTGTGACTGACAATGCACCAAATGTATTCTGGACAGTCTGCCTTGATAGTAAGCTCTGCCGAATTCATTCAGGGGATTGGAGTGGCTGTGGCAGCCTTGTCTGCAACAAAACAATATTCCATTTCTGTCTCGTCTGATACTGTTTCATACAAGGCAGCACAGTCTCTGCTGAAAACTGCATTGCTATTCTTATAACAAAAGAAGAATCTCTCATTTTAGGTGAGGTATCCATTTGCATTAAGAATGCCCAGGTGATGTGGGTACCTGAACATGCTTAATCTGAGGGAAAGGTTGAGCAGGGTTCCTGGTGAGCCCCAGCTCATCTGTATTAGAAAAAAAATTTAAAAACCAAGTCTGGGCTATAGCAACACAGTCAGACAGTATTTTATCTGCCATGCTGGGCAGCTGACCTGTACCTGTGATGGTGCACAGGAGGGCTGTAACAGCGAGAACATGCCTCTGAAATGGATTTAGAGATAATAAGAAATCATCTTAATATGACTGTTGAATGTACAAGGGATCCAGTAATAGTTATCACAGGTACACTTTCATTAACTCCCTTTAATTTAAAAGCTCAGTGTTTGCAGGAATCTTGCACAGGCAAGAAGTCGTCAAATCATATAAAAAATAATCCAGCTGAAGAGCAGTGCTGCTGCTTCCCCCAGAAGCTGCACAGCCCAGCCTGAAACCATCTGCACTGCTCCTGTAGCCCCAATGGGCCAGACAAGCACTGCCAGTCCTGCAGTGCCATCCCAGTGTCAGCCAGTCCCCTTTATCTCTACAGCAGGGACCCCCCATGCTCACATACAGGACCTGTCCAGTGAGTAAAATACAAATGACAGCATCCACCAGGTCACCTTTTCCCCATGTTCCAGGAGAGACAGCAGGCACAGTCCAGGCTTGCAACAATAATGTTCCTCCACCCAGGAATAACCCCTGTTCATGTTTATTGGGGAAAAAACCAAAACAGGTAGTTTAGTACCCAAATCTAGTATAGTTCTGCAACAAAATACCTAAACTATATAATCAGGATGCAGTGTAACTCTCTTGAAAGTTAATAAGGTGTTTGATCTACGCAATGCATTATCTGCTCAAATCAATAAACGCACCAGGAAAATTAGGGATTGCAAACAATGGCCCGTAGCAGAAGCTCGTGATGGCTGAGTGGGGGAAGACAGACCATTGCTTCAACATAGGGATGCCCCACTTCCTCCTCCACTCCCCACCCTCCACCCCGCAGAGGTGTGCGCTGACTGCCGGCAGGGAACAAGGAGCAGAGCTGGCCCAGCTACGTGTTGGTTGTCTTCTCAACATCTCGCTGAGCTCTTCTCCTGGTTTTTCTGTGAGCAGTTCAGCTGTGTGTAAGCCTTCATCGTTTCAGAGGACAAACGCAGGGAGGGCTGGAGGAAATTTTGGTGCGGGGATGGAGTATTCCCATGGCTGCAATAGGAAATGCCTTTATTAGCGGAAGCAGGATGAGGGGTGGGAACACAGCAAGGAAAAATATCTGGGTTCAGGAAAAGTTTATTAAAGGAAAATAACCCAGGCATTAGATGCTATCTGTGTTGTGAATCATATACATTTCCAGCTCAGCTTCAGTGGCGTTCCGCGTTGCTCAGGGAGTGTGGTGTCACAGGGGGCTGAGCCTTGGGCACAGCTCGGGGGGTTTAGGGCTAAATGGGCCATAACTGCTCTGCTTAACTATCCCCTCAGCCTGCCATTGAGACTTTGGTCACGGGGGAATTACTGGGAAACCATTGCCATGTGTTTAACTAAAAGTTCCTGTTAACGATCAAATGCTGATCAGATGGAAATTAATTGATGATTGAACGAAAATCAATTGGTGAGTCTCCAATAATCGAATGCTAGTTAAACAGTGATTTAACAATGAATTGACAATGATTTGACAAATATTTAGTGGTGATAAATTAACGGTTTGAACAATAATTTAGATGGTGATTTGACAATGATTTAGGAAGTGATTTAAAGATGGTAAACACTCTACTATTTACTACACTTCAAATAATTAAGCTGTAGCTGGATATATATAAATGATGCTAGCATACAAAATACTTTTAGGCTCAGTGTAAAATATTGCTTACCTCCGAGATATCAGATGTTGGGTAAGGGGTCTCTCAGCCTGGAGAAGTAACCTTGAGAATTATCTCTGCTCAAGGGGTCGATCACTGCTGTGCTGCCCACTGCCAGCTCGGTGGGCTCAGATAAGCTACGAATATTTATGGTGTAAAGTGATTGACTTGTAGTCAACAACACCCCATCTCTACTTTGCTGTGGCAGTTTTGGTGCCTGAAGCCAAGTGTTGTTCACTCTCTCAGAGTGGGGGCACCTCTCGCCGTGTCCCGTGCCCTTTCTGCCCTCAGCGTGGGTGACCATCAGATGGCCAGGCTTGTGGTAGCACCAACAGGACAAACAGGTGGGATATAGTGAAATAATTTGAAACAAAGAGCCAGAGAGAAATGTGGGGAAGGAGAAGTGAATAAAACATCACCTGCATGGCATGTGGAAGAGATGCAGTCCTCTGTGGAATGCCAGAAGCTTGCCATAAGTTGATTGAAAGCAACCTAGAGGCAGCCTCAGCCCAAAGCCTCGGGTGGTGGGGTTCCACCAGCTATTCCATGGAAGCTGAATCCTATGTAAGGCAAAGCTGATTTGTGGGTTTGGAGGGAGAGGAAGTGCAGGATGTAACAGGGGTGATGACACGGACCCAGGAATGGGCTATTCCTCCTTTCCCCAAGGTGGTGTGTAAAGTGTGTTCTGATCCTGCTCCAAAAATTGGCCCTGCCAGTAGTTTCCATGCCTCCCTGTGTCAGCATTGGGTCCCTGGCAGGACCACGACTTGGATGTTGGGGCAGAAGATGCTCTGGATATGTGGGATGGATGTCCCAGTCCAACAGGGAAGTGTGTGGCCCTCTCTGGCTAGGACATCACTGTGCTGGGAGATCTCTGTGCTATGGAGGCACAAAAAGTATGTTTGGTGTTGTGGAAAGATGACTGGGGATAAAATCAAAGGAAACTGAGAAATTATATTCACATCCTAACAGAAGTTATAACGGTGTGGGAATTATAGGGCAAAATGCAGCTGCTACTCCCTGGATGGAATGGGGTTGGCAGGCTCAAAACCTGTTCCGTGGTGATTCCACATACACACAATCTGCAAACCTCAGCACGTGCTAAGGAGGATGGAATGGAAGGTGGAGACACCGTAACCAGGCTCTGCTGAAATCCTTGCAGGGAGGGGAACTTGATGGTCCTTTGGCCAAGGGAGAGAGGGGAAGATGTCCTGCTGCTGAGCCAACAACCACGGCAAAATCGCTCTCCTCGAATGATCTTGGGTTATTAGAACCTAATTGTTTATTAATGGACACCTCTATACCAAAGTTACCCCCCTCCAGGGTACCACCACCCCTCACTGTACACGTGCTCTATATTTTTATTGACTGTATCTTTAAGAGCGAAGCGAGGGCATTTTACACCAAAGTAACAAAAATATGTATGAGTAGAGTCACTCAACCTCCACCTAAACATAAAGAAATAGTATTAAAATAAGTTGAGAATGGGGAGAAGTTGGGGAAGACTCGTTTGTAACTGCTGAGGTCAGTCACAGCCTGAACCTCTCTTCTCCTCCATAGGGACACATGTTGGGTAAGAGCCATACTCTGTGTATGGGCAATAATTTTGTTGGGGATTAGGGCTTGTCTGTGTATTGCTTTAAATACATCTTTTCAGTCAGATACTGTCGCTGACAACCCTTGAACCTGAACCTGTCACAATTTTTTATTAATAAAGAGAGTTATTCTGTAAACTCATAGTGTGAGTCCTTCACAGGTGCAGGGAGTCACCGGCAGCAGGGAACATACTTGAGTAAATTGGAAAACCCTGTTTGTTCACAGGGGTCTCAGCTTTCATGGGGCACTGACAGACAAATCAAACGCTAAGGGTTGAGAAAATCTCTGCTTTTCATGTGACAGGTGTCTTATGTATGTTTTCTTTGTTTGTTTGTTGGTTTGAGGTTTTATTTTGTTTGATTGTTTATTTTTTTACCAAGAAGCTTTGGAGACACTGTTGACTATTCCCACAGGGATATATCTGCGTCTTGTTGGGGTTTTTTTCCAATCTATTCATCCTTCCCCTCACCATTCCCACAGGTTTTAAGGACACACTCGGAGAAGACACACAGAAAGTTGGTGTCTTTCCACACCCATCACAGAAGTTTGGAGGTCCTTCCAGCTGGGCCCACCTGGAAAAAGCAAAGGATCCTGGGCTGGGAGATTTATGTGATAAACCAGGAATGCAAAGGCACTCGTCGTTATCACAGGGGAAGGAAATATGTATATATGAGTCTTTGGGTGTTTTCTCTGTGGTGTATCCAGGGCATCTCCTTGTCTTTGGTTGATCTTCACATCATCACTAGATTGAGCAGAAGCTCACATGGGCTGTGAAATTGTAATTGTGGGTTGAGAGACGTCTCTGCTTAAGAAACAGCTGAGATTTCTTACTCCTGAAGAGGTAAAGTTGAGATGAAGTGCAGTGGCTATTGTAGGTTGTTGTATATCAGTTTGCAGCTAATATCCAAATAAGGGTAAGGGTTTAACATCAATGAGGCTGATTGATTTATTGACAGCTAAAGCAATTTTTATTTTTTTTTTTAATGCTAAAAATGGTGTCTGGAGACAAAAAAAAAACAAAAAAAACAAAAAAAACCAAAAAACCGGGTCACAAAGTGACCTCACAATGAGGTATGAAATAATGATTAAGACAATCTGGTGTTTCCTTCAGGTACTGGAGCTTTTCCATGGCTTCTCCAGGCATGGTAGCCTGAAAGACTCTGCTATCTCCTCTCCAGCTCCAGAATCTCCCGTTTCTGGCTGGTTCACAAACCAGTTTAGCTGCACTTGCCATCTGGAGTGTCAATGTCCCCTTTGCAGATGGGTGCCAGGACTCTCTGTGCCCACAGGAGCAAAAAGGAGGGCCCTGTATGGAGAACTGGCAAAGACCGAGCTGCAACAGGGAGACCAGGGGAGCTTCACCCCAGCACCTGCAGAGTGGATTAACATCCATCTGAGAGCACCTGGTTTGCAGGCTGAGCATGAGGTCAGACACTTCAATGGAAAACAGCTCTGAGAAGCCTCCTGTCTTTGTGGAACTCATCTCACCACCGACTGTGGCTCCCACAACGCATCTCAGTATGGGAAGTGGCTGCTCATCCAAACCTTTCTCCCACATCCTCTAATGCTTTGTCCCAGGCTCAGCAGGACCCCCAGAGCTGTCTGCAAAGTGAAATTAAATCCACCTTCTCTTGCAAGGGGCTCTGTTGGGCACAGCCACCCCAAGGCTCTGGGTTTCATTCACCTACACCCAACTTTCCATCATCCCTCTCCTGGCCTCGGGTGCACATGGCATCCCTCCCTGCTGGGGGCTGTCCCTTGGCGTATCTGACAGTTTGGGGTTCATTTCTGCAGACAATGAGAGGTGACAGGCCTGCAAAGGGCCAGGCAGGACTGCATCCCTCTAAATACTGATTTGCGCAGCAAAACTCCAGCGCTGCCAGAAACTCCTGCAGGACTCAGACCCATTGGTGGATCACAAGTGATACAAGTGTCACCGGGCCCCTCCGTGAAAGCTGGAGGGAGCCTGTCCCCAGTCAAGGAGCAGCTGGCATGTAGTTTTTTCTTCCTGAGCGAGCTGTGAAGGATTTCTCAGCCTTGCAGGGTCTCGCCTGTGCGGCTGGCACGCGTGTCTCAGCAGGGTGAGTCACACCTGTACTCCACTCCTGAACACAAGGCATTACATGCAAATGTTCTGGGGCGTTCTTGGCAAGCAGCTTCAGGCTGGTACCCCCTCTGCCTCTCCCCTTAGCTACAGCACCTTGTGTAACTGAGAAATATGGCATATTTATCCCATTCCTCAGGCTGTCTCTATGCTCTTTCACTGTACCTTGGAAACCAAACTTCTATTCTTGCCAACAAATCACTTTCAGACGAACGGGGGAGTGTGTGGTAGCTTGGATTTCTTTTTTATTTTTTTTTTCTAAGAAATTTTTTTGAGATCTAAGTAAAGACTTTAGGATCTATTTTTAAAGATTATATCCCCCCCCTCCACCCACTGTGCTGCAACAACTGAACACTTTGGCTTGATGAGAATATTCGTAAAGCAGTCACAATCTGTAGGGTGCACTTCTTAAAACTACATTGCATAATGGGAAAAGCATAACACGACAAAATGCAGTGGGGGCTGGGATTTTCTGTAGTATGGGAACTAAGAAGTCTTGTCTCCAGCCAGGATTGATCACCAACTGGTTCACAATAACCCACCCCCTGACCTTTCCTGCTTTTGTCTCCCAGATATAAATCTATCGATCTTAGAGTATGCTAGAGCATGGTTAATGCAATGTTTTGTGGGAAATGTACCTGTTTAAACAATCTCTTTCTCCTTCTTGATATATTTTGGTATTTAAGGAAACCAATAAGTACAGTAATGGCAATGAGATGCCTGTAAGATGATTTGAAAAGTGCGGTGTTATCATTAGAGTCTGGGGGAATTGCATTAGCTCTAATAAAATCCCATAGGACTTCAGTGAGGGTAATAACTTTAAAATGTTTTTATTAGCAGAAATGCCAATTCTATTCTGAGATCTGCAGTGCTAACAAATTAGACATAAGAAAAAAAATTCCATTTGATTCAGTTGAAGGCTATTGCATTCAAGGAAAAATATAGCACTTTCTTGATTTTATTAAAAGTCCTTGGGAATCAGCCACCCACCCGGGGTGTAATGAGTGATTAATGCTGGTCATGTGCTATTTATCCCCTAAAATGTAATCACAAGCTGATTATTTTGTTTAACACATTTTTGGTGATTTGATTAAGGAGCTACATGGACTTAGATGCAAAGGAAAACACATGGAAGAAGCGCAGAAAGACAAAGGTTGCCCCTAGGTAAGGATGTTCTTGGGACCTTGGTATAACCAAATATCTCTGATTAAGCTTCAGCTTTTGCAATGCTTTAGGCTCCTGTGTGTTTACATCTATCCTAAAGGAAGTGGGCTAAGTTGATGAGGGTAGATGAGTGAATAGGGCCTTATTCTGCAGACTTCAGTGCAGCTGAAATCACTAATGTTGCACTTCAGGTGTCCAGAGCATGTAGGAAAGAGAGGGGGAAAAGGTGAAGATTTGATGTGATATTTAAATTTTGAACAGCAAAGGTGTTCGTTCTGAATTGAGCTCCCCTCTTTGAACAACCAGTCCTCCAAAGTGCCTTAGGATACGGCAAACAGGAACCTTTGGATAATAATAATAAAGGAATAATGTCCTGTGGCTCTATGTGTTAGTGTATAACGAAGGGCATTGAAAGACATCTAGGGGTGACTATCCCTGCTGCTGAGAAGGGGTAACAACCACAACACCACCAGGTCCTGGGATGGGTGTTTTCTAGGCCATTGCTTCTGATTTCCTGAGCTAATCAGTGCTGGCCTGCAAGAGGTTGGAAGCTATGTTTGGGAAGAGGTGAAAAAAAGGTCTTCTCATTTTCAACAGCTCTCTGTCTTTCTTCTTTCTTGAGCGCTTTTTGTCTGGGGTTTTTTGTTTTGGTTTTTTTTTGGTAGGTTTTTCTTTTGAAAGGCTGAGATGTGACAATGTCAACTGAGATGTCTTCTCTGGGAGGTGTTAGATATCAAAGTCTAGAAAGACTCTTGTGAGAAGCAGGAGGTGGTTTTGAATGAGCCACAGAAAAGCCGTGAGGTGTATGTTTGAAAGACTCCTGGCTTTATGCTGGCAATTGCAGGGAGCAGAAGAGGGGCCGTGTCTGTGTATGAATGCAAAGCAGTCGAAGTGAGAATGGAAGCTTATCCTAATCAACTGAGTGAAAGCAAATTCAATTTGTCTGGGAACATGTGCATGTTGAATTCAGTTTTCCTAATAATGGTTTGACTTTAACCCTGTTAAAGGACTTGGATCCAGGACATAGTGCCTGGAAGTAGATGGGACACTTCACCAGTGAGGTGCCTGTCCCTGTCTGAGGAGAAACTCAGGAGGAAACATACAATTAAAGATGAGGCAAAGAATTCCCAACTTCCCTCTGTTGCGTGACAACTAGTTTTAAAAGCACAGACTGACTGTGTCAAGCTTAAAAGATTGTCAATGTTCAGTGGTCCACAAATGGTCTTTGGCCCCTTTTGGTGTTGCTTGGGCTGAGATGACATCAAACATGTCGTGTTCAGCCTTCTGGCTGGAGGACAGGAGAGAGGGTTTGGCAGGCCTTGAAAGTAGCTGGTGTTCGAGCCTAAGAGCTTACAAGGAGGTGAATTTATTCACACAAAAATCAACTTTTTGTTGAGTCCTGTCATTTGTAGTCTCTCTGAAAGCTATTTGATTCGGAGGCAGGTATTTTGTTGTTTTCTAAAGTGTTTCTTCTGGAAGTGGTTCCTCTTGGCTTCCTAAGCATTGGCTGAGATTTTCTTTCTGAGCAAATGTCTCCACCTGTGCCTTTCATGCTAAAATCCTTCCCCATCACTGCGCCCTTGCCCTCTGTGGTTCCTCCTACCTTCCACTACTCGTCACTTTTTGGATGCTTCCCCTTGCTAAGGCAGACACACAACATCAGCGTCACCCAAGGACTTTGCAATGCAGTGCTTCTCTTTATGTGTCCCTTCCCAAACCACCACCCTTCCCAGTCTTGTCCTGCCTCACCTCAAGTACTGTGTGAAGTTTTGGATGCAACAATATAAGATATAAAGTTATCAGACAGTGTCCAGAGGAGGACTGTGAAGGTTGTGAGGGGCCTTGAGGGGAAACCCTACAAGGTGTGGCTGAGGTCACTTGGCTTGTTGAGCCTGGCAAACAGGGGACTGAGGAGAGAGAGTCCTCACAGTTGTGTACAGCTTCATCACAAGTGGAGGGGTGGACAGTGAACTCTTCGCTGTGGTGACCAGTGACAGGATCCCAGGGAATGGTATGATTCTTGTGGGTTCCTTCCAACTCAGACTATTCTATGATCCACCAGCATGCATTTTGTCCTGAATTTTCCATTTGTTTTTCACTCCAGCCACGCAGAAAATCATCCTCTTCTCACTTTATGTCCAGTCAGTGACTCCCCTTGATCATATGGGTGGCATTAACACTTCTAGCTGGACATTTTGTCGGTGCTCCACTCTCAGACTGCTCCTCCTGGTTCGTAGCTTCTTCTTGAGCAGAATATCTCCTGCTGCACTGTTGGCTGAGATGGACAGCACAGGGCTTTTTGTCTTCCCCCTGTCAGGTCCAACAACACTGTTTTTCCCACCACTTAAATGCACAACACAGGGGCCACATTTGAGTTTGGCCATCCCTCCCGCTCAGATCCTGCCCTTGCCAAATAACCAGCCCCCCCCCACTGATGCACTGCTTGCAGGGACAACTTTACTTGATAGGTTTTTTCACTGGCTGAAGCTTTTACGGGAAGAGAGAATCCAGCTCATTCAATTGGTGGTAGGAAATGCCTAGAAGAGTTTTGGATGTCATTAAAAAAAATAGAGGGCATAGATTATTTCTCCCGGAGGCACAAGGTAAGGGACATCTTGCAGGAAATATTTCATCTCAGAAGGTGGTCAACACAACATCCTGTTGAGAAACGAGTTAAAAAAATAAAATCAGAGCTGCACTTGGTATAATGTGGCACGAGTCTGCTTAAGTCAAAGGAAGAGCTCAGATTCAAACCAGCCAAGTCTCTGGTCCCCCACAGACTTCACACAAGCTTTATATGAGACTGGTTTTGCACTAAAAAAAAAAAAGCCAGAAAATTATAGCCAGAGTTTCTGTTGTTCAGTTTATTGGTTTGTCTGGGGGTTTTTTGTTTGTTTGTGGTTTGTTTGTGTTTTTTTAATTAGTTTGGGGTTTTTTTGTTTTGTTTTGGTTTTGTTCGGGTATTTTTTTTTTTTGGTTTTTTTCAAAGAGGAGAATAACATGGGGAAAGAAAAGCTGCTAACAGTGGCACAGAGAACTCTTGTAACAGGGAAGGAGCCCAGCGCAGGCTCAGCTGCAGCAGGGGTGGATTTTTTGAGACAGTTATTGCATCTTGCGTGAGATCAAGAGGGTTGTGGGGCATTGCCTGGCCTGGAGTAGGACCTGGGGAAGGTGCTGTGGGGAGCAGGACGTGCTGATGCTGTGCTGACTTTGGCTCAGTGGAAACCTGACAGAAGCAGGATTTCCAGCTGCTCTTCTCTTTGAGATTACCCCGTGCGCAGGGCGCTGCTGAGATGTGCCTGCGTTGTCTGCAGTTGGGCATCCAGAGTGTGCTGGGAACAGTCAAATAAATCCAAAAACCTAACTGAGAACCAGAGAGGGTCTTGCTAGTACTGACGACTAAATAGTAAGGCAGGAGAGCGAGAGAGAAGAAACTGGAGAGTCTCATTTATTGTTGCTCAAGAGAGAGGAAGGCATGTTCAATGCTGACAAATTTGCTATTTTTTTTTCATTATTCCTTTTTTTCTGAGGCTGGAGAAGCTGTTTCAAAACTATTTCCCGCAGAACTGCAAGGTGCTGGAACAGAGGAGACGGCTGTAATTTCCAGCAAACCCAAGTAAAGAATTGTTATCGACGAGGCTTCTGCCAGACCATTAAAAAACCCAGCAGCCATTTTTTCACTCCTGATATTGTGTGAGATAATGGAGTCAGCGATGGTTCAGACGACTCCTGCCTCATTACCCTGACACCATGCTCAATAGATTCAAAGAAGGAGCCGATGGAGATGGGACCAGAGGGCCTGCAGGGACAGACTGATGCATTGGGAAAGCCAGGGGTCTCAGGCTGGAGATTTGTGCTGCGAGAGCTGCTTGGGCAGCCAGAGACCAAAACCACGGCAAGGGTGGGTGGTGGTGTTGGTACAGTTTAGTGATAAAAATAACCCTGGGTCTCTCACTGATGAGATGACAGAACTGCTTCTCTCTTCCTTTGAGAAACCAGTTCCTAAACCATGAGTAGTCTTATCCCTTCTAAATGATGGCTTAAACTCTGTGTAGCTTTTCTAGTTACTTTAGTGAACTGCATTCATTTCATATGCTGGCTTAAATTTTTTTAAGGTATGATTTGTTAGGAAAACTGAGGCCTTTTTTAATTTTCTAGAGGGAAACTGCACTAGGAGACTTTGGTGGAGGATGTGTGTGTGTGTAAGGACAAGGTTCCTCAGTGATGATCAGTGTAATTGGTGGCCCTATCCCCTCTCTGACTTGATACTCCACCCACTGAAATTATGGAAAACTCCCATTGCTTCTAGTCAGATTAGATTAAATGCCCAAGGAGGATGGTTTTGAGATAGAAGTGTGGTCCACAAGGTCCTTTCCCTTTGATGTCTCATTAGGGCTCCTCTGAAAGGAGTTTGACAGGGGCATTTCTCTTTTAAGCCATGATAAAGGCTACAGTTCAAAACAATAGTGACTGGTTCAGTTGCCCTCTCCCGTGTGATCAGGGGGATCCAAGACATGGACAGATAGTCTAAGGGCATCTCACTGCTTGGATGTCCACAACCTCCCAGCCAGAGCCTTTGTTCTGGGCTCAGGGGTGCAATGAAGATGTGGCTGGTCATGCATGCTAAATTATCCTCTCATCCTGTAGGTGATCCAATTAAGCCAAATTTGAAGAGAAACAGGGAAGTTCATGCTCTGCCTTGCTGTGCATGAAGTCAGTAAGTTAATAATGGACATTGATCTCCAGGGCTGTCAGTCTGTCTAGGACTGGGTGGAAGAGTTTTCAGATTTTTTTCCCCTCATGTCATTAGGTTTCATACTGCAAGCAATAAGCTCTGTAGCCCGCAGCTGTGAAAACACTAATTTGAAAGCTATTCTCTTTTACATTTTTGAGAACTTGCTGCTCTATTCTTTATACATATTTCTATTGTTTTTTTCCCCAGAACTCCACTAGTTTGTTCAGTTTACTTTTCCCCTTTTCTGATTTTCTGAACTTTCCTGTCAATTAGACTATCTTCCTTCTGCCTTCCTTTCATTCCCTTTTCTCTCTTTTTCCCTCTCCCTCCCTTTTGCTGCTAGAGCAACAAAAACCTTCAGAGCAGAGGGAATTTCCACAGTAAAGACTCTAAAGATACAGTGATACTAAAGTTCTGCCTGTTTTTTTATGAATATAATATGAGCTCTTCTCATGCCTACACCCCCATTTGGGGTGTGTTAATCTACTTATCTTCTTCCCCCTTTCTAGGACCATCATTTCCCAGATCTGTTGGCTTCATTCCTACATCTTCAGCCTTGTGAGATCAAAAGAATAGCCCTTGGCTAGGACTGAGTGACAATACCTAGGAAAATAATTGTCACCCTTCAGTGCCACATTCAAGAGTTTCTCTCTCCTCTTTCTTGTGTGTTTCTTCCTTCACCCTGTGTTTACTCTCCAGAGATCCCTCTGCTTTACTGGTGCCTACAACTCCAGAGTCCTGTGCTGGTTTGTAAAGCCAATCTTTTCAGGATAGTTCTCCATGCAATGTATCAGTGCAAAAGCTGGCCCTGGGCTTAGGTGTTTTGAAGGCAACATTAGTATTAAACCTTGAGTCAATTTTTGTTATCCTGTGTCTTTTGCATTAGTGAAAGAAGATGCAACACCTGCCCTTCTGCTCTCGTGGGATGGCTATGGTTAAACATGCCGGCAGCACAGTGCCGGGTGACAAAAAGCCACATTTCTGTCTGACTTAAACACAGGCTTGGAAAATAATAACGGGAGTTAAAGTGTGACTAAGCACTTCCAAGGGCTGTCACGCTTGACACTGAATGCAGCTGGTCATGCCCTTAAAGTCCTTTTTAATACAATTACTGTGTTGCTCATTATTTGGAGCTCTAGAAAAAGCAATAAATTGTTATGTTCTTATGAAAGTAACTAGCTGCTCAGGTATGTCCTTATTCTTCCTGCACTGGGACCCCTGAGGAGCCCTCTCTGTCACGGCCAGGTTGGACCCATGATGTCCAGTTTAGGATTTCAGCTTCTGTCTCGGAGATTAATATTTTTTAACGAGCCTTAGTTCATCAAAGTCTCCAGGTTTGTGCCTAATTGCTGCTGAAGTCAGTGGCACATGCTTTATGTGTGTGACAAAAGACAAGCTGGTGCCTTGGGCACTGCAGAGCAGCAGTTGGGGAACTTCCAACACCAGTCCTGAGTGGTATCCTGTGGTCACTGCTGTCCCAGCCAGGGTACTGTTGACAGGAACCAGTGCTTGATCTGCCCCTGTCATTAATGATCAAAAAGAAATCTCTCTCCTGTCTGAGTCTGTGCTGGGCTGCAGAATGAGCCATACAGAAAACTTGACTTTAATTGTCTTTTCAATCCCCATGTTCAAATCTCCATGACTGTGATTCATTCCTGCGAAATCACTCTGTTCTACCTTTGTGTGTTGTAACTAGATTAATATAGTCATTTCACATATATTGGCGATGATGGCCAGTGCTTAGCACACCTGGGATTGAATTAAAAGCTGCTAGAGCTGAGAGCATGAGTCATGCAATACAGGCTGAGCTCAGGAGCCAGCCTTTGTGCTGTGGCTGAGACACACGGCTCTCGTGGATGAAGGAGGTGTGAGGCCCCGGTGCAGAACGGGGTGGTGATCTCAGCTCGCTCCATTTGTGTCTTACAAAGGGGAGTTACTGGCTCAGGGCTGTCACATTTGTGGGACTGAGAGCCCAAGCATGTGGGGTGCTGGGTTTGGGGGTACTGATTCCTCCCACCCTCTGCCAGGCTTTCTGGAAAGGATAAATACTTTGGAGATTAGATGCATGAAAGGGTTTGAGGGTGTATCTTTCAATAGTTGTACATAGTCATTCTCAAGGCTTAGCCTCCACCTGAATTCTTCTTCCACTGCAAGTGCTGCTACCAGTACCACCAGGGAGACAGGGAGAACGAGATCTGTGTGAAAACACATCCATCACAGCAGGTCAAAGCAATCACAGAATCGTAGGATATCCTGAGTTGGAAGGCACCCACGAGGACCATCGAGTCCAACTCCTGGCCCTGCAGAGCACAGCTCCAAAAATCACACCATGTGCACAAAACTGAATTTCATTTGGAACAGGATCTCGGAAACACAGCTCGTCTTGAGGAGTGTCTGAGGAATAACTCAAGCAATTAAGAGAGGGTGAGTTCATCTATTCTGGACAAAGCCACCCAGAAGCACCCTCCTAAACTTGGGGTCATGTGAGTTAAAGTGCTGTTTGTACTCATGTTTTCACTGTTCTGTGGCACACGTCCAACATTTTTTGCAAAGCACAAGCCGCAGAAATCACTGAGAATTTTTAAATTAATTATCTCCTTGGCTCTTTTATTTTTTTTAATGGATTAGGCTCCTTTTGGATACAATGAATTCAGGTTCATTTTCAGCTTGTAGAACGTGAGCTTAAGCTATCACTGACTTCTTTGAATCTGCGGAAATAAGAATAAAACATGACCCTTCATGTCCTCAATGGCTCAGACTGAATTGAAGTAGATGATTATTTGAGGTTCAGAGCAGGTTAGCTGTCTCCTGTGTTTTACTGACAAGGCTCTCTCTCTCTCTCCGTCTCTTTCTTACTTTTCCTTCCTCTGCACTCTGGCCAAGCCCTGGAAAAAAAAATGCCAAAAATAAACCCAAAAAGTTGGATGATGTACATTCTTACCCAAGAGGGTGGGAGTACTAGAAATCCAGCAAGAAAGTACATTCTCAGAAGCCAAGTGATCTGGATGATCAACAAAGACTTAGTGACTGTTTAATATTTACTGTCACTATGGGCTTTGTTTATTTGTTTAAAGCTGAAGTGTTTGAGCCTGGAATGGGCTTATGTTTGTTAATAAGCAGATAAAATTTTCAGCAGAGAGACACACTGAAAAAAATCACTGCTGTGGTGTGGCCCTATCCATCTATGATGGATGCAACCTACAGATCTGAACCTGCTGTGGAATGTTAGCATTCCAGCACAATTGTTAGCTTTCTAACCATTTTTTGCTGTCACTGGGAGCCTCTGGTATTTGGGATCAATTTGTAACAAGTTCTAAAATTTGCTCTTTGCATACTGGTTTTTCCTGCTGGCTCTTTCTAATTCCTGTGTGCAGAACTGGTATTGAAAATATTTCAGTCCAGACTCAGCCATCGCAGACCAAGGCACAGCCTTTTTTTTGCAGCAAAAGGCTGGAGCACTTTCTACTGTTGCATTTAACTAGAAGCTACTCTCTCTGGCTTTTTTTGTGGCAGAAAATCAATGCCATAATAGCTATTCCTTTTTGGCAAGAGACTGATAGCATTGGCCAGCACCCAGAATAATGCAAGCTGGAGATACAGAGCTCTGCCAATGTACCTTAAATCTCCTGACCTTCAGCATCTCAAGATTTCCATCCCTGAGAAGAGACATTTCAGGAGAAGAGATTGATAATTCTGCCTGGCTGCGAGACGGTGTCCAAGACAGAACTCCAGTGGGAAACTGAAAACCTCCTCTGTGTTGCTGCTTCTTTCACTGTAAGGTAAATAACGGCTGATGCCACAGAAGCCAAGGGAACTGATTACTGGCTCTAGGGCTAAAGACAGCAAAATCAGTCCTCCCAGGCATGTCCTGGCTCTGGGACTGCGCTGAGTTTGCTCACAAATGTCTGCAGGATGAATACGAGCATGTGCTTGCGGCGATTTCTCTGCCCCTGTTTTGCAGAGGGACTCCTTGTGGACGCTGACCGGCTGTTCCCCTGTGGGGCGCCCACTCTGGGGCAGGCTGGGTCCTGGTCACTCCGAGCCAGCTGGGCTCCCTGACCCTTGAATACTGTCACAGGGCTGCAGCTGCAGTTCAGCATCCCGTGGCTTCTGGGAGTGCTCCTCGTGCTGGTTTTACCCTGATTAACCTGCTGTGCTGCTGATGTGCCAAGAAGGTAAACTCGCCCCGCTCTGGAGGCACTAACACTTCCCTTTTGCTGATGGGGAGGGTTTGGTTCACTAGTCAAAGCACGGCTCTGGGAGCCAAAAGTGCTGACATGTCAGTCTGCCCTGAGTGATGACTTAGCGCACGACCTTGTCCCACATGCTCTGCCTTTATTTTTCCTTTTGTAAAAAGGGGTTTGTGAATTCTCCAGAATCCACCTTTCCCAGAGTGCTTACTAACGTGCAGAGCAGTGATTTTCCCCATTTGCTGCTGACTTGACTTGTTTCATGAACTGGAGTGGGCTGCTGGATGTAATGATGCAAAAGAAACATCGCCCCGAGCCGATGCCCGTAATATAATTCCACCATGAAATATGATTTTCGGAATAGATATTGAACACGAGGATTCTTATGCACAGTTATAGCTCTTCACTCCTTTAGATTTCAGCTTGCGGTCCTGTTGTCTACAAGGCGGCTGCTGCTCTAATCCTTCACATATTACTTAATCTGAGACAATTCCTTCCAGGGCATATTTTGTTGTGAGTCTGTATAGTTTTTTTCATTATAATGATTAAAACCATACTGCCCACATGCAAACAGACTGATGAGAAGTGAAAGAGCACTGTTATTTCACAGGTCTTGGATCAAGTGCATCCATTATAATTTGAACCTCATCTTTTGCATAGTCAAATTATTTAATTTTGCCAAGACATTTTTCTATGCCTGTATATTTTTATACAAACAGTATTTGTTTAACTCTTTTTTTTTCTGCAAAAAGAAGCAGCAGCAGACAGCATCTCTTCAGACACAAGTGTTAGGAAAAAAGGAGAACCAAGAGTTAAGCTAAACTGGAAAGTGACAGTGTACCAAATGCATTGACACTAATGTGCCTCTTTAGAGTTCACGCCTAAAGGCTTTGTGTGTGATGATAAATATATTTGTTTTGGTTGCTGGAGGTGCTCTTAAATTATTAAAAGACAAAACAGAAAAAGGACTTTTCGTTTTCTAGCCCCATTAACTTGTTTCACTGGCCATGAGAGACTCAAAAAAGGGTCCAGAATAGAAAAATCAAGTCTCAGACAGCCCCAAATTCTGTTATAATTTTCAACCTTTTTTAGTATTTCGTGTTCCTATCTGTCTAGGTCCAGTTAGCAGTGTTGCTTAATCATGAGCCCCACAACCTCTGGCTGCTGCAAAAGTCTTTTTATAATAAGAAGGAAAATACGACACTTTCAATATTTCTTTCTATTGATTTTGTGCACGTGAGAGAGAGAGAGAGAAAGAGAAAATACGCAATTGTGATAATATAATGATACAGTACCAGTATAATTTTAGCTAAAGGAAAATTGTTAAAGGGGAAAAACTTCTGGCTCTGTGAACTTCTTTGACATAGTCAAGGACATATTTAGGCCTGAAATTTTTAAACTGGAGATTCACCTTCCTCGTGTATTGCCTTTTATCTATTCAGGCTGCATTTTAGCAGCTGTTGCCTATTCATTTAACCTGTTGCTCCCTCCATAGCTTTCCAGATCACAGAGCTCTTAAAAAAGGCAAGACCTCACCCAGAGCTTGTGGAGCTCCATAATTACATAGTTGTTGGGGTTTTTTTTTTCCCCAAATTGAAAAAAGACCATTTGGTTTCATGCCACAGATCATTCCTCCATGGTACCCTGATTTTATGGCTCAACTCAACCTGGTAGAGGTCAATGTGATGACATGTATCTGTCAGCTCCATCCACTCAGGTACAGACTGAATGCTGACAAGTAGATACCAAGCTTTGGGTCTTTCAGTTCAGAAATCAGTAGCCTTTTGAAAGAAAAGCTGTTATGTTCACTAATTACCACAGAAAGCATCGCTGGGTACAGCATTATGAGAGAGATAACAGCTTTGGAGGCTCAGTTAGTAACTGTCTCGAAGTCCTCGACTGTTTCTGACAGCAGCATCCTGATGGATGCCAATAAAAGAACAATATCCCATACCAAAACATGCCCTTCTGGAGGAAACCCAAGTAAATCTGCTGTCATGAGTTCTGTGCAAAGAAGAATCTGCGCAACTAAATGTCCCACAGAAACACAGAGGACTCAGTATCTCTGCAGTGCTGCATATTTTGGTACCAGCAAGGCCTGTAGGCAAATAGTTGCCTGTAGGACACTAGGTAGGACTGCTTGTCTTGGGGCACAGGAGAGCTTGCCAGCATTCTCAAAATCCAGGTTAGTGAGAGGGTGAATGGGGGCTAAAATTTAGACGTTGAGGTGGTGAGATTCATGGTCAGTGAAAGGTCAGTGAAGCTTTGACTCCTTTCTCTCTGGAAGGGAAAGTTTGCTATGCTCTTCACCCACATCTTTAGATACTTTTTCTGTGTGTGTCCCCTCTAGTCCCCTTACACACACACTGAAGTTCTACTGACACCAGATGATGTCAGTGTCACATAATGATGTCAGGGCACACAATATATATGGGCACGTTCTTTGGTCCAACCAGGAGCAAGAACTCAGAAAGCCTTGATTAAAACATATCAAGGAACAGTTGAAGCTTGGAGAACATTCGGGCAAGAACTGATAAGCAAATGTCACAGTGGGCAGCAGTGGTCACATGGCTGGGGCTGAAGAAAAGCCCCTATCTATTCATCCTGAAATGAGAAGCTGTCTCAAGGCTGAATAAAACTGAAGGCAGTGGTTCCTTAGGTGTATTTAATTGTAAGTAAAGTCTCCCACAAGATGGTGGCTTTTCCACAATAATATCTATTTATTTATTTTTAAAAAATCTATGTTCTGTCATGCTAAGAAAGGTTCTTTAACTGTGATTACCCATGCCGACCTTTGTCCCCTTAGATACGTAATTAAAAAGATCCCTTTTTAGTGGTTTTCTCATTCCTTTTGTAGGCACCCTCACCATAGGTAGTGGAACAACCTTTTAGAGCTGTGGTGGAAGAAAACCTGGGCAATCAAATATAAATACACTTGAATACAATTGCAGCAGCAAATGATTGTGTACCAGTGAATCTTGGTTTAACCAAAGCTGTGCAATCACTTTTCTGCACTCTTCCCAGTATCTTATTATTAACCTCTTGTCTATGGAAAAGCCACTTTCGCAATGAAGGAGCAAATGAGAGCAGTTTAACCATTGGGCTTCAAATCTTAACTGGGTCTTTATGCGGGAACAGACACAGCCAGAGCTGACAGTGCAGCCTGTAAAGCTTCCCAACACTGTCCCTTCTACGTGACCACTCTTTTCAAAAGCTTTGCCAGAATTTTATACAATTGTGGAACAACTTTAACTGCTTTGGCTGAAATAGTTTGTCTGCCTATTTATGAGCTTTTTGGGTTTTTTGGGGTTTTTTTGTTTGGTTGGTTTTTTTGGGTGGGGGTTTGTTTTTTTTGTTTGGTTTGGTTTTGCTATTGGTTTGGTTGGTTAGTTTGAGGTTTTTTTAAATATAATTTCTTTCCCCAAAAGTACTCTGCCTTAATTTCATCCAAAACTGTTTGGATGTAACAGGGAAATGGAAAAACTGCTTGTTTTGCCCAATTTCCTGAGATTTGTTGGGAAGTCGCACATCCAGATGTTCCACAGCAGACACGATATGCCCCTTGTGCCAGGAATGTGCCTTCTGCTCCTCCTATTAAAATCCATCCCCATTAATTTTAATTATTAGCTGCTGAAATATCTGTTTGCACGTACTCAGAAGGGATATGTTGGAGGCTGCGTGCTAAGATACCACCCACCCTGAGTGGGCTCTACTCCCTCCCTGTGTCTCCTGGTTGGCAGGACTGGGTGTACAACTATTGAAAATACACGTGGCTAAACGAGTTAATATAACATTTCAGCCACCTCCATCCCCACCTGGGAAAGCCACTCTTCTTCTAAGGACAGGGCAGAGCTGATCCATATGGTCAGGAGAGCTCAGAATATGACATATTTCAGCACCTTTGGTGAAATGATCATCTTTGGTCAGAGCTATCCTGAAACAAAAGCCCTCCATGGAAGGTTAAACGCACAACACTGTGGACAGGAAAAGTGAGTGGAGATGAATTTTGTCTGAAGTACTGATGAGTCCAGTACTGAGGGGATTCAGCAGTAAAGTGTCCTGGGGATCTGTCATGATGAAATATTTAGAGGGGGAAATTACTTGTCTGAACATTTGTTTAGCATCAGTTCTGGGTGGAATTTTTGACACTATTTTTTCCCAAATTAACTCGAGCTACTAGGGATTTCAGGCCAATTCCGACTTCTCAAATGGAATAAGAAAAAGAAGAAATAAATTGCAGACCTATGGAAATATCAAGCTAGCCAGATGCAGTGAGGTGCCAGTGAAAATTTTTATTGTGCAAGCATTAAGAGAAAAATGTAAAATGCTATATAAACTGGCATTTTAAAACAAAGGCTCCTATTTCTGTGATAGGGAAAACCTATCAAATAAATTAATGTAATTTAGAAAAAAAGAGAAAAGTATAAGAGTTTAAATATCTGGAGAATAATCATGGAAATTGGTTATAGGAGGAAATATAAGACCTGGACCCATATAAACTCAAGTGATATTTCCTACTGTTAAATTACGTGTCTGATGAGTGGTGGAATATGACAACCAAATTCAAGTATCAGTTTATGTTGTGTCTCTGGACTTCCTAGATTCAAATTCTGCTGATGCTCTGAACTAATAGGCTTGTTAAATTAACTTGGCTATGCCTTATTAACAGCAGGAAAGCCTGCAGGTAGTCACTCTCTGCATATGCACTGAGTCTCCCTCCCCCATCTGCTTTCGTGATGGATGTTACCTAGTGCTCCAAAAGCTAAAATGGCACTTCAGAAGAAATTGGTGAAGCACTAATATTGCCTTAAAATTCTACATTTTACTTTCTCCTAAGCCTGATAAATTAAATTTTATTCCTTGCCCAGTTTCTGATCCCTACGTGAGTCCCAGAAAGAGCCAAGCATGAGGATGATGCTCTCTTCTCCAACAGGCAGGGAGAGCAAGAACTGCAGAGGTGCCAGAAGAAATGGCTTTTGCTGCAAAATCTGGGCTGAGAAATGCTCACAGAGAAATGCTGTTCCCTTAGAGTTGGACATACACCTACCCCCTCAGCACAAGAAATAGCTATTCTTGGACATTCCACTCCAAAAGCCAACAAAAGAGCAAAGAACAGTCAACCCAAAGAGACACTTCCTAAAGACCTGCTAAGGGTGACGATGAAGAATGGGCAGTTCTGTAGCTCTGTGAGAGGCTGGGGGTGCAGACACACAACCAGCAGACTCCCTGATCTCTCCGTTGCCATTGGCATTTCAGTGCTGGTGGAGCTGGGCTCTCCGTGAGCGGTGCCTGAGGTGTGGTGAGGGTCTGGGACAAGGGATCCCTGGTGACAGACGGTGGGAAGCCTGACCAAACTGATAACTTCTGCTGCAGCCTCTGCGAACTGCTCATCCAGAAACTTCTCCGCTGTTTGTTAGCTGCGGCGCTTGAGAACATGACAATCCCTGGTGTTGCTGAAGGATCTGTTTACTGCTACAACCCTTAATGGGAGGCAGCATGTCTCTGCTGCGTGTTCTACCAGCCCCGACTGCCAGAGGGAGGAGGGGAAGAGAAGAGAAGAGCTTTGCTCCTGCTTCCTTTTTCCATTAGGAGGGTTGGGAGCAAAACAGTCTTCAGTTTTGAATGAATGCAGTATGCAGATGCTGGGGTTTGCCAGTCCTTTCAATATATCCACACTTTGCCCTAAAAAAACTGTGTGGAAAGGCTTGATTTATGATTCAGTAGCACTGGCCTGTTCTTGGCATTTCCAGCAGCTTCAACAGATTCATCAGTAACTTTATAATGTTCCTTATTCTAATATTGCTGCTCATAATGATGTAAACAATCATCTTGGATTTGAGAGTTTGCGTAGGGTGTCAAGGAAGGAGGGGAAAATATCTGCTCATGCTTTTTATTTGGAGGTGCGCTTCAGCCATGGCATTGTAAACTTGGAAGCTTGAGGAATAACCAAGACTGCAATGGACTGCTGCAGATGGTGAAAGATCTCACTTATGGGTCTCCACAAATGAAGGATGTGTCTCGAGCTTCTACTCTTCTCTACTGCACTTGTTGCCTGCTCTCAGGCTTCACAGGTAGAGGTGAAGATTATTTATTTGGTAGTTGTAAAGCTGCAAAAAATGTGTTGAGGTGTTTCAGGGAGAGAAAATTAATAGTTTTGACATTGTTTCTCTGCTGGAAGTCTTTGCAACCTGATTTAAATGTGATGCTCGGTGGGAGAAGAATGAAGGATGGGAGGAGGGTCGAAGTGCTCAGAATTTGTGGTGAGTTGGTCTGGTGTGTGTGTGTGTGTGTGTTTGTGTGTAGGTGCTGCTCCTTTTTCCATGAAACAGGCATCCAAAGGGAATGAGTTTGGCTAACCCTGGCTGTGCTCTTCCTGACTTTGGAAACGGGAAGGCTGTACCGTCCGTGGCCAGAACAAGACAGTGCTTTTAGAAGTAAAATAATCTTTGTTGTCTGTTCACAAGGAACAGAAATTACTCTGAAACGTGTCCTCCTCTCTGGCAGCCAAGAGAGGACCTGCTTCCCTACCTGCCACTTGATCTTCCCCATAGCTCTCTCTGCTGTTTGCTGCACTTTCACGCTCTCTCACTCATCAAAATTTTAATTCATTACTTCAATGTCCTTCTGATTTCCCTATAACTCCTTTATCCTTTTTTTTCCTTTTTCCCCCACTTGTAACATCCTTCCCTAATTTCTCTCACGAGTTTTTCACAAGGTTCACAGGACTCCACAGTCCTCACAACATCATGTCCTCGCTGGTCTTTTCTGACAGGGATTTTTTACGTGTCAGTATGAAAACCATCAGGAGGAGGCAACCACTTTATAAATGTGTTTTCTTGGGAAATGCAATAGGAATTCAAATCTGAATTGCCAGCATAGCAATGAAATAATAAGCAACCCAACCTGAATATGTGACATCCACACAGTAGAAGAGTGGAGGGGTTTACATCAATGTGTCTGCAAACTGACCTCATAGATTGCCCTTTGGGGCTTAAATGCCTGAGCTGCATTTCCAGGGAACATCTTTTGGTTCAGTTTAATCCAAAATGAAATGAATTTCAGGGGCAATATCATTTTGTGCAGGGAAGTGCAGCAAGTATGACCATGAAGTTCACTTCCAAGGCAAATCCTGATCTACACTACAACTCTAACCAGTATGTCCATCTTTATTAGAAAGGTGATAGTCTTCACTAATCTCTGAGAAACACTAAAAATTCTACTATAAAAGACACTGTAAAATATATTAGAGGTTAGTCCTACAGGTTTCAAGGAGCTGCAACTTGCTGGGGAGTGTCTTTCAAAACTATAAAGCGAGTTCTCTTGGAAAGACATTAGAAAGTTATCAGGTGCCTTGTGACCTGATGGATTTATTTTTTTTTCCATCCAGAAAGCATTGTTTAGCTGTTAGAGAAGGTTCTTGTGACTGATCATGCTTTTATGAGACTTGATACCTTCAGATCGAGGAGAAGCTCCAGATTTTTCTTGGGAACAGGAGCTAAGTTATCTTCTGATGTAGTTGTACCAGCTGGATCATCTACCCACCACTAATCCACGTGTGAAAGGGAATTTTTGAAGCAGGAAATTAGGAATGAAGATGTTAGATGATTTTCTGTATTGAATATCAATAGGGCAGGGGAGGAGGAAAAAAGTCTTAGAAGCGTGGCAGATGTTTTGACTTTTGTTTTATTAGCTTTTCTAGTGGCTTTTTGCTGTTTGTCCAAAGTTTGTGCTCGTATGTTTGTGCTCTAAAGGAGCAGTGCAGTGATTCTGTGCTGATCTGGTGGGTGGCAAAATGTAATTCAAATCTGTTAGTCCAAACCAGTGATGTTGATCCATTTTTTGGAAAAACTTCTGAACATTTTCTTCTAGCACTTGGTGCAGCCACAAGCTCTCTCAGAAGTTTTGCAGAGATACTGCCTTGAGAATGAGGGACACCTTGACCTGATCAGCATGGCTTTATTCTAGAAGATGCCCTACCAGTGAGGAGAAGGGATTCTTTCCAGCTAGGTGGGACATTGCAGCTCTGAAGAAAGTCACCACATTGCTCCTCTTCCCTGTCATTCGAGTTGGCAGAAAAGATCTGCATAATTACTAAGTCTCACAGCCATCAATGTACCCACAGGGTTATTTTCCAACCCAGGAAGTCCAGTTAGGTGGAAAATATTCCTTTGATTTATGGCCCTGAGGTAGTCAGGTAATAAATTAATGTTTGCATTGGCAACTTCAATATGTGCCATTTTACGTTTGAAGGCTGCAGGTAGCAGAGAGTGAAAGGAAGGCATCAGACTAAGACGTGTAAAACATACAGAAACTGTGTTTATTTTCCGTGTCTCCAGTGAGAAGGCATTTCACTGTGGATGTTGTACCATGGCTCCTTAAATGCTTTATTATTTGCAGACATGACTTAGAAATTATTGAAGGCAAGATTTCTGGGTGACAGCGATTGGTGAGGAGAGGTAAACAATGAGGAACAATGCAGTCAAGACACAGAAGGTCTTAGATCATTTAAGTAATTGGGCAAAAAGATGACAAATTCACTTTGGTGCAGATAAATGTAGGATAATGAGCCTTGGAACAAAGAATATAAAGAGAGAAAATGTGAAGTAGGAGAGTGCCACAGCTTACTGACTAGCAAAGAGATCCGGGCAGCTAATGGAGAGAAATCTCCTTAATGGTTAGGATATAACTGCCCCGGAATGGGTGGAGTCACAGAGGAATAAGAAAAGAGTCAAGAATAGAATTTTTCATAAACATAAAACTCTCTTAGGTTATCTTGTCCATCCTCTTGCATCAGCTGAAAGACAATTCTTTCTGCAAAGAACCCTATTATGTTGGATTATGAGGACTGTCAAGGTGATTTATAAGAGAGATTTAGTTAGAGTGTGAACATTTTTGCTAGCCAGCACAAATCCAGGAATGTTTAGGATAATATTCTGACCTCACTGACACAGAGGTAAATAAAATCACCTGTGAAGTTTCCAGCACAATCTCTCGTGCTATATGGAAGTATATACACACTTATTTATTCTCAGAGCTGGAATTTTACTCCAGGCTTTGCAATACTGGCATTTTAGCTACAGCTGCAGCTGAGGCAGGCAGGATCTGGTGGAGATGGGTTTTCTGGCAGGGAAATTTACCAGAGCTGTGAAGCCCAAGCTGACTTAAGGCTGTTGACTTATCCTACCTCGCCTCGTTCATGACTGCTGCATGGTGATCCAGTTCAGGTGTTCATCTGCATAAAAGGTTATCTTCTCTCTCAGCAGACCCACTGACTTCAGAGGGGACTATTGGAGGGTGAGAAGAGTAGGAGTTGACTCTTGCAGTAAGAATATAGACATGAAAGGCAAGAATCAAAGCCCAGAACTCTTCCCTGCTGGTGGACTCTGCACCGAAGTCCATCTGGGATCCAGATCTGGTTGTGATCTTCCTCCAAGGGCTGGTCATACACTTCACATTTAACAGACACAAGAGCAGGCAGAGGAACCCAGCCTTCCCTTTTCCCCATGAAGTCAGGGCAGACCACAGCCCTCTCGTGCTTTTACCTAATGAGTCAGTGAAGGTTGTGCTTCTCTCTTCTTTTGACACAAGGGATGAAGACCTTTCCTTCTGAAGCTTGGAGTTACAGACATGGGTGAGATACCTCTTGCTTTGAGGAAACCACTGACCCCAGTGCTTCTGTTAAATAACACAGAAATGACAACTGTGAGTGCTACAGCATTGCTCTGAAGTGGAAAGAAACCCCAGCTCGTGTCTTTCAGAGGATGGTCTTGTGTTCTCTCTTTAGGGGGGATTGAGGGGCTTCAAGACCTTCAGTTCTGAGAAGACAGAGGAACCACTACCCTGTGCTGGGTGAAGAGCAGATGAGAACAGGATGCAGAGGAATCCAGTCTCCCAGTGCAGTGCCACAGGGAAACACTGCTGGCTGCCGGAGCTTGGATCTCAGCTGTCTGGGATGCTGCAATACCAGGCAGGTATTTTGGTGCTTACATCTTTCCATGAAAAAAGATGAAGATCCACAAGTGAGCTCAGTGCCAAACTAACAGGACAATCTATTTAGAGCACTGTCCTTTTGTTCATTCGGCCTTAGAGAAGCTTACCTCTGGGTAAAAAATAGCTGTAATATCCTTTTTTTGTGTGTCAATGAGGTGCATATTTGCCTGCATCATTAGCCTCAACCAGTCCTTATTTCCAAACCTTGCTGGGACACCAGAAAATGCTTTCACTGTTAAACACCGACAATTTCAGAAGCTAACACTCAGTTGGAATGTGAGATGTTAATTAAAAGTTTGATTCCCTAGTCTCTAGTTCCCTTTTTGTCTTCTGCCAGCATCAGGCTGGGCTGTATTTCTGAGGAGGTAAAGGTGAGGTTGGGTGAGGTGGAAATAAACCATGCAGGGTTGGATGGAAGCAAGACTGCTCTGCTGATAGCAGCAAGTTATGCACGTCACACTGTGCTTGGCCCAAATCAGCTGCTTTTATATAAACAGGTCCATTTTAAATGGGATTTCTGAAGAGACGGATGTGGGAAGTGGAGAAGAGAAGATGTAGAAAATGGAATCCAACCAGTGATCCACCACAAGCTTTTCCACTGCAAAGGTATTTCTGGTTTTGTATCATTGTCTACAAAACATACCCCCACACTGGAATGCACATGGACACAGAGCCCATCTGCATCTCCCAGGGCAGGATACCAATAAATGCATTAAAACTCTCTGATAGCTTGGCCTTGGGAGACTTTAAAATGCTTAAGAGAGATTTTTGACACAACTCATTTTTTTAAGAGATGTGTTTCTTCTGTAAGGTGTGTTGCTTGTGGGGAGGCACCAGACTGAGCTGAAACCCCCTTGAAACTTCAATGTTTTGTGGAAAAATAATGTTCTTTCTGATGAGTTCTGACTTCCTGGAGCAGTGCCAGCAAAATCCTATTTTATTTATTATTCTTATTTTCTTTCCAGACTGGGGTTCCTGTCAGTGTCTAATAAAGCTGCTAATAAGCCTCTGTGACATTTTTTTTCCTTCTGAGGCCTTTTAAAAGTGTGACATCACATTGGCTTTTCAACATATAAATGAAATGTTTTTGCTGCTCTTTGATCCGCTGTAGTTTCCAAATACCTTTACATTTTTATCAAATGGATGCCAGTGTTCAGCTGCATGATTATCAGGTATTCATTTAACCTTTTTGACACACCAAAATGTCAAATCCTTCAAGATGCCTTTTTGAATGCAAGGCTACAGAACTTCCTCCTAAATTCTGATGTGTCTTAACAGCTCTGGGTTTCTGTTTTTAAAACACCCTATATGGCTTTAAAATAAAATCATACTCTGCCTCGTATTAATCATGGTTTGGGTTGAGAGGGACTTTAAAGATCATCTATTTCTTACCCCATCCACCATGGGCAGGGACACCTTCCACTAGAACAGGTTGCTCAGAGCCCCATCTGACCTGGCCTTGAACATTTCCAGGGACAGACCATCCACAGCTTCCCTGGGAAACCTGTGGCAGGACCTCACCATCCTCTGGGTGAAGAATTTCTTCCTCATATCTAATCTAAACCTACTCTCTTTCAGTTTGAAGCCAATTCCCCTTGTCCTGACACTACAAACACTTGTAAATAGTCTCACTCCATTTTTCTTGAAGGTTCCCTTCAGGTACTGGAAGGCCACAATTAGGTCCCCTCGAAGCCTTCTTTTTTTTTTTACAGGTAGAACAATCCCAGTTCTCTCAGTCTTTCCTCACAGGAGAGGTGTTCCATCTCTCTGATCATCTTGGTGCCTCCTCTGGACTCACTCCAACAGCTCCATGTCCTTTCTGTACTGGGACCCCAGGGCTGGAGGCAGCTCTGCAGGTGGGGTCTCACCTGAGCAGGGCAGAGGGGTGGAATAATGAGCAACTCCTAAAGTTGCATGGACTTAGATCTCCTATAGGAAATCCCCAACCACAGAGAGAACAGGATGCTGAAGAAGCTTTCTGGTACCCTCAGCTTAAAAATTTGTCTTCTTGTGAAGCATGAAGAACAACCCCTGGTATGTGGTATGAACAGACTATGAATCTTGGGTTTCTGTGGGAGTGGGAGGTAACCTGGTCTGAACAGAACAGCAATGCTGCATGGTTTGTTATCTGTCTATCATCTCCATCAATGAACCCTTTCTGAAGCACTGCAGATGGAATTCCTCTTTTTAGAGGAGAGGTCTCAAGACATATGTATTCGCCAGTACATAATGATATTCATATAATCACACTGAGATCACATCCCACCAGCTCAGACCCTGGATTAATGTCACTCGAGAAAGAAATTGCACATTTGAAATACCCCGTCGGATTCTTCCTAAAAATAAGAAAAATTAAAAAAAAAAATATGCTGATATGTGTCAGTGGGATGATATACTGTGCTGAGGGAGCAGGATCAGAAGGGAATTGAACACACGGGGATACACAAGATAGCAATTTCTACAGGATCAATATGTCATCTGACATATTTTACTGCAAAGAAAGAATGTGTCTCTAGCAAGTAACTACTAGGACAGTTCTGCACAGGAAGAACGGTGTTCTTTCTCTTTAATTTTTCAGATAAGAGTAAATCCTTTTCCAAAAATTATTCTTATTTCAAAGAAGATGGAGAAAGTCCATGCAGCAGTTGTTGGCTGGAAATTGTGATGGCTGGTCTCAGTTTGAAACTCCTGGGTGATGTCCTGGTTTCACTAGAACAGAAGGGGATGAGATTTTACCACATCAGGTGATGCCTTGCACATCCAGAAGATATACACACATATCTGTATTTTATATTAAATCAAAATTTGATACATAGTAAGTTTGTTTTATATCACTCAGTACAGGAAGAACTCCAGAATCAACTGCAAGAGGCAAGTGCAACTATTGTTTCGTTGGAAAGTTGGCCGGTAGCATCACAGACGGATAAAGCTGGAAGTTGTTAAAATATTGGAGTAAGTCAGAAAGGCCAGAGGACACTACCCACAAGCCTTGCTTCTGAACCTCCATAAGAAGCTCAGAGCAGCACTCCACATAGGGCTGTTGTAGAGGAAGAGCTATATGGGCTGGTTTTTGAACAAATGGCCTGAGATCAGCTACACCTTCTGTGTTTGGTGTCAAAGGAAACCTTCTCAGTGTGCACCAGCAGTGTGCCCAGGTGGCCAAGAAGGCCAATGGTGTCCTGTCCTGGATCAAAAATAGCTTGGCCAGCAGGAGCAGGGCAGTGATCCTTCCCCTGGACTCTGCACTGGGGAGGCCACACCTTGAGTGTTGTGTTCAGTTCTGGGCCCCTCAGTTCAAGAAAGATATTGAGGTGCTGGAGCGGGGCCAGAGCAGAGCAACAAGGCTGGGGAAGGGACTGGAACACAAGTGCTATGGGGAGAGGCTGAGGGAGCTGGGGGTGTTTAGTCTGGAGAAGAGGAGGCTCAGAGATGATCTCTTCACTCTCTAGAACTACCTGAAGGGAGGTTATAGCCAGGTGGGGCTTGGTCTCTTCTCCCAGGCACTCAGCAATAGGACAAGGGGGCACGGGCTTCAGCTCTGCCAGGGGAAATTTAAGTTGGATATTAGAAAGAAATTCTTTCCAGAGAGAGTAATCAGGCATTGGAATGGCCTGCCCAGAGAGGGGGTGGATTCACCGTCCCTGGAGGTTTTTAAACTGAGATTGGACGTGGCACTGAGTGCCATGATCTAGTAAAGGGTCTGGAGTTGGACCAAGGCTTGGACTTGATCATCTCTGAGGTCTTTTCCAACCCAATCAATTCTATGATTCTATGATTCTCAGTCTGGGACTGTACTAGGACAGATTTTTATGCATTGGCATAGTTACAGTCATGGAAATTACTGTCTAGGCTTCAAAGAAAGTGTATTAAATGTCTTGTAAAAGTAGTTTTTGTATTTGTATGTGTGTGTGTATAAAATTTGGTTTGCATATGGTGTTTTAAACCTGTGAACACAAAATGCATGTACATGGGGTGTTGGCACCTGTCTTGTATGAGAGTGCATCCAGTGAAAAGGGAACTAACCAGGAGCTGAATTCAGCAAAGGAGACCCAAATTTTCCTGCAAGCTTTGTTGAGATAACTTGACCTATGGAAACGTCTTGGGCGGAATGAGTGCAAGTCCATGTGCATCATCTTAGCAATCAATAAAATGGGGACATAGCAGCGTGCTCTGTGAATATAATGAACTCTACAGTGGCCCAGACCTTGATGTCAGAGTTAGGAGACTCAGTATAGATCTGTGGTGCATGGGAGACTCAGTATAGGTCTGTGGTGCGTGGCCTTAAGGATGAGTAAAGGACACACTACTGACTCAAAAAGAGGATTAGAACCTTCTCGTGCCTTTTCCTGCTCCAGCAGGACATTGCTATTGGTGAAGCCTCTGATTAAGAAGCAGTACTTGAGAGATAACAAATTTTCAGTGATTACCATGGGAACCACAAATGATTTCATAAGGGTGGAGAAATTATAAAAAGTTCTAATTGAGAGAGATGAGGCTTAAAACAGTTTCTATGGAAACCAGAGGTGGCATCCAAAAAAAGTGTGTGTACTAATCTGATAGTCTGATTGGCAGGTAATTGGTGCAGTGTCGGAGTGGGGAAGCCTTGGGATGTGAGATGAAGTGTCCATCACATAAATAAAACATATAGCCTTCAGAAGAAGATCTGGAGCTTCAAACTCTTTCCCTCCTGGTAGAACACACTCATCACTCAATTGGTGATTCATTTTCATTCTTGTCTCTGTACTACGTGAATATCCTTTTCTTTTTTTTTTTTTTTAACTTCACCAGAGGTGATGGATGGAGCCGTTCCCTCACCTTACGAAAGGGTAGAAGTCATGAAGGTGCTTTTATGGATCGCAGATGTGAGCTCCAGTGTCTCTCTTCTCAGGTAGAAAAGAGAAATGAACACAGGCTTCCAGCCTTCAGTAAGTGCTATGAACAGTTGCCTGTGTTTTCCAGGACTTCAGTTTCTTCTGACTGACTGGGTAACATCCAGCTAAGTTCATTTCACAGAATTCAGAATTTCTGAAACACTTTCACTTGCCAGATCACAGGGGAAATCCCGACGACACAGTGTCCACTGTGACCTGTGAAGGAACCTACAAGCATACAGTAAATGAAATAACCTGGTATTTATATCTATCAGAACAACTCGCTTTTAGGGCAAGTGGAAAACTGTTGTCAAAGGAGTTGTCAAAGTGGAAGATACAGGATGAGCAAATCCAATCTTTGCTCTCTTTCATGGGGCTACAGCCCAAGTCCATTATGATATCTTTCAGCTTGATGCCTGAAGAAGGAAAATATCACTGTTGTCAATAAATTAGATAAATAGCAGGCCTTTGGCCAGGTGCAAGTTGCTGAAGTCCTCAGAAAATTCTTTGCCAGCTCTGTGGTTTGGCAGACACACATTTTCCTCCAGTGTTTTCTGAGCTCACCAAATTAATTTCTCTATTCAGCTGATGTAGAGAGAAAAGCCCACATTTAGAAATGTTTTAGAACTACTTTATGGGTCTGAGGTGTTTTGAAAGAAGATAATACTTTTTGTTGAAAGATCTAGAAGGCTACTCTGCAATCTCTGTGACTCTGGGGTCCATGGTCCCCCAGTGCCGTGCAAAATAATGATCTAAATGAAGGTATTGAAAAAGCATTAGGAGAAAAATTGTCCCATAACTCAGTAACTGTGCATTAGAGAATTTACTCTGCCTGTTTTCTGACCAGGGAATTACCAGTGCCGGCATGGTCTAGGCTGGAACCATGTGCAGAATGGCCACACTTCCCACAGTCAGTGATTAAAATTTTAGGCCAATTTGTATCCAGAAAGGCTGGATATCATAACCACTGTATACTGCAGCATAAACTGGATGTGAAGAACAGTACACAAAGGTAACCAACGAGATCAGGAAGAATTCTTGCTCCACTTCTGATCTGGCCCGTTTAGATTAATTCTGGGTCAAGCATCACTGTTTTACATGTAAGACTAAGGTTAGGTGAGTCTTATACATAACACACTTCTGCAAAACACTGAAATGTCTGCCTGGATAATAAGCTTAGGCAGTAAGCTTTCAAAAATTCTGTCTTTATAGTGTGATAAAAAGATTATTTTCCATAGACTGAAGGGCTCAGAGAAGCTATGAGGAAGATGGTGACATACATTTAAAGAAGGCTTTTGGAATAATGCCACATTAATAGTCGTCATGCTGCTGAAGGGGCTCTCAGGTGGTCACCCTGCTTTGTGGTTCAGGGAATCCATTGCTGCTCATGCTACATCTTCTTAATAGCATTTCACAAAAAATGGGGCTGAGAACTAACCAGAACAGCTGAAGGAAATGACAGACGCAGCCCAGGGCAAAAGCACCCCACCCAGGGCTCCATCCCGCTCACTCAGCCTTATTGTTGCATCTTTTCCTCTCCAAACCTATACATCTTTGAATTTTCATGTGTGCTTTCATTCCCACTGCTGACAGTGGTCAAGGAGACAACCAGAGAAACAGCCTGGACCCAGCACATCTGCTGTTTTTCTGATTCATTGATGGGTGCTGCTGGTCTGTGCCCTCTCTATTACGTACGGTGCAAAATTTTCTGGCAACTGAGTCATTAATCCATATTTCATTTATTTAATTTCGTTTCATTTCAGGTCTTGCAACTGCACTTCTCAGAAACGCATGTCCGTGCGGGGGAGGGTGTGTAATAACCTGTTCAATAGAAAGCAATAATGAAAGTTTCTGGTTGGCATGGGTGAACATTTCTGTGCGGGTTCTGCAGGTGGTGCTTCATCCTTTCCAGTACAACATACTGGTTTTGTTCAGCCCCTCTGGAGACACTCACGTTTTATCTCTGCAAAGAAAATGTTCCACTAACTACAGAAACATCAGAGCTCTGCAGATGCAAGAAAGGCATCAATCCTCTACCATCATGGACAGGAGACAGAATTTACCATCTTCAGTACTAAGGTGGCCTACAGGAAAGCTGGAGAGGCACTTTTGGCAAGGTCAGGGAGTGATAGGACAGGGGAAATGGTTTTAATCTGAAAGAGGGCAGGTTTAGATTGGGAAGAAATTCTTTCCTGTGAGGATGTTGAAGCACTGGAATAGGTTGCCCAGAGAAGCTGTGGCTGCCCCATCCCTGGAAGTGTTCAAGGCCAGGTTGGACAGGGCTTGGAGCAACCTGGTCAGGTGAAACATGTCCCTGCCCACAGCAGGGGAGTTGAAAGAAGGTGATCTTTTAAATTCCTTCTAACCAAACCATTCAAAGATTAAATGATTATGTGGGATCAACATGCAAGAATGACCACTGGGTCAAGATTAGGTCTAACTAAATGCAGGAAATTTTGCAGGGCTTAGACAGAAGGTGCTTATCCTGTGAAGATACAGGAAGGTTTGGGCATGTGCAGAGCAGTCTTTTATTTCACTAAGGAGCAAAGTTTTCAGAGTGGAATAATACTTTGCTTGAAAACATGACTGTGCTGCTCTGTAGGGGTCAAAAATACAAATCAGATGTTGGACAAAGGTGTTGACATCGTGTTGACATCATAAGAGAGAACTTTGTGATGTCTGTGTGACTCCACGTTGCTCACACCCTGATGGCTGTATGGAGTTGTGTCCTGCCTGCCTCAAAAAGGTGCAGTAGATCGGAATTTCGTGGAAAGGGTGACACAGCAGGGGATAACTGTGTGAGAGATGATTAGAAGACTAAGATTCTTCTCCCTCAAAACGGAATGGCAGAGGAGGAATTTTAAAGAGGCCTTTTAAAACCTGAGTGGTATGGAAAAAAATGATGGTTTACTTCATGTCCTCTTTCAACACAAGGACTAGGGGAAACTATAATGAAACTATCAGGCTGCACATTGCAGGTCCAGAGCAAACAAGAGGATACAGTCACTTGTGTAATGTATAATTAGGCTGTGAAATTTCTTCCCATGGGGTGCTGTAGATACTAAAAGTTTATGTGGGTTCAAGAAGCGATTAGGCAGATTCACAGAAGGAAATATGTATTAAGGACTGTTAAATGCACACACACAATGCCTGTCTCAGGAATTCACAGAAGCTGGGCAAATGTTAGCACATCCTGACTTGGTTCTTTCTCTTTCTTAGGAATCCTCTTCTGACCAGTGTCAGGGATGGCATAATGAACAGAGCCTGAAAAAGCTGCTGCTTCATGAAAAGAAGTGGACTTGTGCAGGGATGTCGCTGTGAGAAATGTGGAATGTGGAGCAGAAGAAGGTAACACAGGACAACAAAGTATGATCCACTGATGAGAAATGCAGTTCAGGAGTCTTAGGTTGGGTCTCTTACTTCAGTTTGAGTTGGAAATCATAAAAACTGCACTTCAGAATTCTTGGCAGCATTGTGAATGCACAGTCCAATAGACTAATGTTTTGTTGCAATCTTTGGAGCTCGGCTAAAGGCATATTCAAAGACCCTGATGTTCAGATGGTGAGTAGCCCCATCCCTGTTCAATAATGTCATGAAGCCCAGGAATAACCAGGATCTTGTGAGGAAATTCAGTTGAAAGGAGTTTTCATCCAGGTGTTTGTCTGATCCATTTATCTAATGAAGAAATTTTACGGAGTTTCTTTTTTCTGTTGTTCTGTTTTTGTCTCTCTTTTAGATCACAGTGCGACCTGTGTGTCCCAGAGTACAGCCTGATGCTTTTAGGCCTCTTTAGAACCTTAGAATCACGTTTTGGGGGAGAGCAGAGTGAGAGCATTTGTAAGACCTAAAAGTCCTCATGCAACAATGGCTTAGATAGAAGAAATGCTTTTAAGAAGCAAACCCAAACTAGTTTACAGTTTTTTGTCTGAACTTAGTTGTTATACGGGCCTTAATGACCTAAAGATGCCGTTAACATTATTTCTGAAGATTTAAGCTAAACACAAAGAATTTAGATTTTATTTAAAAATACAAAAGAAAGTAAAGGGAACATGTGTGTCCACCATCAAAGCAATGACAAATCAAACTTTAAATTAATCAGTGAGCCAGTTCTGTTTGCAGACATGCCAACAGTTACATGACAGTGAAGTCACTATGCATGTTCCCAAAGGTTTCTTACAGTGATTTGCTTGCAGAGTTTGCAAATATAATGATTTCCTCCTTTGCTGAGTGACAGCTAATAGAGTAGCCTGGCTAATACATCAGCCTCCCTTCCTCCAAGCTGTGAGTTAGGGTAACATTAATGGAGTATACAGAACAGGCAGTGTTGGGAGAGTAATTTGCCATCAACAATTTCTCTGATAAATGTTACCTTTCTCTTTTTTCTCTTCTGCGCACAAATTGTCCATGAATAGGTTATGACCGAAATTATGTGCTGAAGGTGAACAATTTCTTCCACTGTGTCTCCATCTACCATGAATTCTTCTTTACGAATGTATGATTGACTAAGTAGTCAAGCAGCTTTGATTACACACATGTTACATGGTTGTTTTTTTTCTTTTCCATCATTGGGAGGCAGGAAATCTAAGAGTAATGTCTTCTGGAGAAACAGCTGCAAAACCAAATTCTAAATGTGCCTGAGGACTGATTCAAATACATTTTGCTGTGTAAGCTTTTTGAAGTGCTTTGCACATTCATTTCCAAAAAATGTCATTCACAAAGAACCTGGTAGCTCTTCATGTCAAAAGCTGAAGAAACTCATGAACTCGAGTATCAAAGCCTTCAGAGCCATCTTCCATGCCATTTAAAATCAAAAGAATTGCTCCTTGCCTAAGCACTCTGGGCAACAGCTTTTCTTACAAATATATTTTAGAATCAGGTATTACTACAGATTGGAAAGTACCTCTGAAGGTCTTTAGTTCAATCTTCTGTTCTAAGCAAGACTCGTTTCAAAATTGGATCAGTTTGAGTCCCCTACAACAGAATTTAATATATCTAAGGATGGAGATATCACAGCCAGTCTGGGCTACCTGTTCCGATGCTTAGCCACCCTCATTGTGAAAAATGTTTCCTTGCCAATAGCAGAAATTTCCCTTTCTTCAACCTGTGTCTGCTGCTTCTTGTCTTTTCACTCTGCACCCTTCAAAAGAATCTGTCTCCATCATTTCTATAAGTGTACACCAAGAGTTAATAAAGTGTTTGGCTTTATTAAGGGGAAATAAGAAACACTGGTAGCAATACTTGTCTGGGTAAGATTATGTCTGAAGGTGAGCTACTAATAAAATTAATAATTGGGATATCATCCTAGCTTCTAATGGCAAAATTCTTCAGCACAGATGTCATTGTGATAGAACACATGAAAATATAAAGGTAAAGAAAGTAAAAGTTATATTTAATGCATAGGATAGTTTCGGTGCCTGTAATGCTTCTTGTTACAGCTAAATTCTCCTTTTCCCCCTCAAAAAGCCCAGTCCTCACCCCAGCTCAGTTCTGTGAATGCACCCAGTGCTCACAGGACCTGTCTCAAGGATATGTGACTTTCTGCAGTTTACCAAGGATATGTGACTTTGTGCCTTTCGTGGCACTGAAAGGCTCCCATACAGAACATCACAGGAAAGGAAATAACCCCCCACCAGGTGCTATTGAAACTGCAGTGCATTGGTTCTGTGGGAAGCAAATCTGCTCCAACGGCCATAGCATGGGCAAGGTAACAGCAGGATAAACTCAGAGTGGTTTTCAGTAGTCCCCAAAATGCTTGTAGTTGCCAAGGAAGGTTTTTCAGTTGAGATTAGTGCAGACATTGGGGACATAAAGCTTTGAATGGTACCAGTGGAGCAGAGCACCTGATTGTCACACTCTGCCTGCTTGGTGGTGCTGCAGCCCTGAGGGACAAGGTTTGCTAATGCTGCTTTAGGGCATGTGGGTGGTGGTTTTCCATCCTCCTGAAGGCACTATGAACACCAGGGTTAGCTGTCCAAGGGACTTCTCAGCTCTCAGTCTCAGCTCCTCTTTCCCACACTGGGAACAGGAAGACCTCAGCCTGGTCATTAATATTCAGATTTTTCTCTGCAAAATTATTTTTACGCTTTGTGGGGCACACTTGGAAATGGATACCCAGCCCCTCAGAAGGCACACTCCATTCAATTATTGCTATCACTGCCGAGATGTTAATTTCTGAAAAGGCAAGAGTATACCAGTATCAAGTGATTCATTTTTGCAACGGCAAAGAATAAAGCAACTGTTAAATACCAAAGCCCTTATTCTCCTGCGTGTGCTAACCTAGCCCTTCAAGGAAGTTTGCAGCACGTGTGTGTGTCACTAATCAGACCCCTTCTCACCACAGTGCAGCTGGTTTAGTGCCTTTCCATAGCCCTCAATGATCTCGCCTGGGCACTGAGGCAATACAGTGATTTTAAATGAACTGCTCCATCCAGCTCGTGTTTTAGGGGTCTTGGGATAAGTCTCGTGGGGGGAAAGGAGGTCCCAGGCAGAGCAGTGCTGCTTGCTGGCTGTTCATGGATGGTGGGATCTCTGTTAAAGACCTTGAGTCCGTTTTAACCATCAACACGAGCAGGCAAAGGGCCACCACTAGAGACCAGCAGGGCATGAGGGTAGGTTAAAGCAATCCAGCTCCATACCAGACAGCTGCTGTGCTGAATTCAGACATCTGGAACAGGAGCTTAAACAAATGGTGTGATATTGTTGAGCGGAGGCACTGGGATATTCGGCCCCAGATTCTTAAACTACAGCAACTGGTGTAAAACATCCTTTGCTGGCTCGGTGGTGACAGGTGATTTCAGTGAGGTTCAGAACTAACTGGTATCAAGTCCAGCTGATGCTGGCACAAGTTGTTAAGTGCTGGGCACCTTCATTGCACTGTATGCTGATGTTAAAGTCTACTAAAAGAGGGGCTCTGTTAGCTGTCTGGCCATTGACTTTAATGAAATAGCTAATTTGATAATTTTAATTATGAATTGAGGCAAAGCAAGAGCATAAATGTTAAAATATCATTTCATACAAGTAGAGAGAAAAGTTGACATTTACCTAAACCAAGGACTAGATTGCTGAGAATGAAGGAGAGAGATAATAAGAGAATGCAAAAGGAAAATAAGAATGGAAAGGTGAGACAATCTGAAAGTTGACAAGGCACCAGAAGGACATGACCTGGAGCTAGAGAGAGCTGGAAAAACCTTCATGTGGGGAGAAAATGAGAAGTTTTATGAAAAGGTTTCATGTGTTTCTTCAGCGAAGGAGGAAGAATCTTGGTGCTGAAAAATGGAGCCTCTATTTCCTGCACTTCTGAAAAAAAACACTGGATATCACACAGACAACAAAATCTCTGGATTCTCTTCTGAATGGAATTATTTCTGCATTTTTAAAGCTAAATTTGATCAAATTCCCACAGGAGGAAAAGCAGGCACACAGACTGTCTTTTTTTTAATTTGTTATTATTTTTTAAATAAATAAAGCCATAGTTTCATTGTGACAGGCTAACAGCTACAACAGGCTACAAACAACGTTAGCAGAAAACAGGTTTCTAAGAGAGAAAGAAAAACAGGATTGCAGAGTCTCTTTGCTACCAGAAGCAGAACAGAATTACCAAGGCACTGCAATTGCAAACCATCCTGGCACCAAAGTGCCTCCTCCCTCACAGGCTGAGTTCTTTTGCTTTAGCCCTTGATTAGGTGTGTGGACTTCACATGAATCATCTAAATTCCCTAAGTGAACTTGTGACATGGAAATTTTAACAGTGATCTCACTGAGGGCCAAAGTGTTGGTGTACAGACCTCGCAGGGGTGTTAATCACTATTTGGTGTTAATTTAGCACGTGGATGGACATGGGACTATGGGAAGGCTGGCTGTGTTCGAAGGTTGATAAACTCCTGCTTTATGTACTTTATAGTGGAGCCAGATTTTGCCTTTTTTGTTGTTGTTGTTGTTGTTAAATTTTAAACCATTTCTTTTTCTCTTTATCAAGAAATAAACCTATGACTTGCAGTGAGCTGTGTCAACACCTGTGCCCAAAAGCTGAGAAATGCAAATCACTGTAATAGCTGGGACCCAGCGCTGTCATTCCCTGGCCAGACCTTACACGGGCCTGGAAAAGTTATTGTGGATCAGCATCCTCACCAGGGGAGCCTCACTGAAATCCGATGGGAATACAGAGCTGGAGAAAAGTTTCTTCATGAATAATTACTCACGAGAATGCATTTCCTCACAGAGGGAATTCCCTGTTTCTAGTAAATTTAGTAGTAACGATGCAAGAAGAGAATACTTGACTCACATTAAAAATTTTTCCTCTTTCCAATCCAGTAGAGAGAGAAAATCCCTAAGACCTGACAGTCTAGAGGACTGCTTTGATCTTCTATTAGAAGTATATAATATCTGACAATTTCAGTGGTTTATTGTCTGTGTAATTGGATGCCGTGAATGGATTGGGACAAATTCCCAGCAGGTGTAAATCAGCTTTGACAGCTGCATTTTCTCCAGATTCTGGCAGCTAAAGATTTTGGTGTGGCTTTGGGATTATCGTGTGGTGGTTTGAAATCTTGCTTGTGTGGGCCTGGCCAGGGAGCAGTCTCAGGAAAATCCAGCCCCCATAGGTGCTAGAGAGGTACTTGGGGAAGCAGATTTGGCCTTTTTTGATTGAGGATTTCTGACCTGCACCCAGTCCTGTGAGCACCCAGTCAGTGATGTAATTTCTCTAAGATGCAGATTCCTGTCTGTAGGATGAGGGTGGTAATTCAGCACTGAATTTCTCCTCACTCAAGTGATGCAAGAAGAAATCCATTAATACAAGGCATTTAGGTGATCGGGTAATGGTGACGATGAGCATCACAAATGCCTGGACCTAGCCCTGCAGTGAGATGCACTCGTATTTATATGGAGACAAGAGTCATGCCTTTCTATCTGTTATGGAACCATTTGAAATTCTGTGTTGGAAAAGCACAAGACAAGGAAATAAATATCCTAATTGCAGTTCCAGGGAAGAATCATGTGGAAATAAAGAAAGAAAAATTGAAAAGTGCTCTTTTAACTTCTGTTGTCATTTGTTCTGCCAAGTTATGTGAAGGTTTTGAAAAATAAAAGTGCTATTTTGTGGCTCCTGCTCTCCCTCTGTAATCATCCCCTCTCTTTTCCCTAAAGCATCATGACAACGTGTCAGTTAATAGTGATCTTACATGGAATTAAATTCTCCCTCTCTCCTCAGATCCCTCAAACTGAGCTCCAGGTCAGGCCCGGAGTTCCTGTCCTATTCCTTAACCACACAAGTTATGCTAGGATGGATTTCATGACATATTCATAATAGATGCTTTGGGCTAAACCCTAAATGTCTTTTCATTCATTCTCAGTCTTTGCTCATGCTTCCAGTGAAACCAGTCATTTCCACCAAACCCAGACTTTAATTCACTAGACCTCAAGACACACAGAGAATCAATCATCTGCCCTGAGTAAGGTTATAAGGTTCTTCTTCCCATATGTAAAGAAACTGAGGCCCAGAGGAGTGCAGGGAGTTACAACGTGCTATACCATCACCTCGCACAGAGCCAGAACACAGACCTCTGGTGGCATCCCATGGAGGTCATCCAGAGCTTCTCTCTTGTGTCATGGCAAAAGTGATTTTTTCCTGAGGACTTGCATGTGCTGGTGGCATCAGGGGTCAGCAGGCAAACTGAATCCAGGAAAGTGAGGCACATGGAAAGAGGCACGGAGTCAGAAGAGGAAGAGCGAGATAAACAGAGTACGAGGGCCAGAGTAACTGCGAGGTGGGAGTAGAAGTTGAACGATGGCGGAGGATGTGATAACAGATGAGACTGCTATAAGAAGCCTCAACTATTAGTAGTGTATCAGTCTTCTGTTTTACTTAGCAGTGTGCTGGAAAGTGTGATGAATTCAATCTTGTGTAGCTTGTGGAGAGGCAGCACTACATGCATTTGAAATGCAGAAGATGCCACGATCTGGAGTGTTTCTCAGCCCCTGTTTTATCTTGCACACCTGACATTTACTGCAGTAGGAAGCAGAGTGCAGTTTATTTCACAACATTTATATGAAAAACATTCAATCGTATGCCCTGCTGTTCATACAGTTGCTAAGAGGATGAGATTCATAGTAAGTGGTCTTGTGAAGCTATCAAACAGCTTCATATTCAGAGCTCAGATTTCTGCCTATTCAGTCTGCTCAAAAAAGGCCTTTTCAAGACTTTCCAATCTGCCCAAAGGGTCTTTTCAATCTGCCAGAAATTATTAATCCTTGCCAAGATATGATCTCCAGTGAAAACCAAAAAGTCCCAACCCCACCCTTCCCCAGCTCCTTTGCCTGACTCAGCAAGCCAGAAATATCATTTGCCATTTTCTCCTAGACTTTTGACCTGTAACTCTTGCCTGTTATTTAATGTGACTTTAGAGCAGGTTCAGCGAGGAAGAATCCAGAAGTGTCCCGAGCACACACACTGTAGAACCAGGGCCAGCACCAGCCACGCTGCTTGGCCATCCCTAACCACAGGTTTTCGCTGGCCAAGTGACACGGCCTGGGGGTGTGAGGAAGTGTGAACCATGACTGCCCAGCCAAGCTGGCACCAAGTCCTAAAAGCAGTGAGGTTATACAGAAAGAGCTGCGTGCTGCAATCAGACAGCTTCCTTTGCTGGTGGGGAAAAGCTACTAAGCTTATGCAAAGCTCTGCTTTGCAGGCAGGCGTCTGCAGATACTCTCAAAGATGCTTTTCCACTTTAGTTCAGCAACAGAGAAATGCATCTACTGCAGACATAAAATGAATCATGGGGGAAGTCCATTCAAAGAGCAAGTTTCCCTCCTAAACTGTCTTTTCAGGAGACTGGTGGGAACGGTGGTCCGGGAGGTGTGTTAAGGTTAATGCCCCTCAGCACACATAAAGATTCTCCAGCTGCACTCAGGGAAACTGGAAACAGAAAACTGAGGAGCTGCTGGAGTTCTGGCCCTTTTTTTCCCTCTTACATATCAGCCCGACACGCAAGCACAGTCAAAAGTCTCTGCAGTGTTATGTCCATTCAAGTAAAAAAACCTTAGCAAGAGATGTGTTCAGAAATCATCAAGGCACAGAGTTTGTAAGCACAGCTCGGGCCTGAGAGCCTTTATTATACCAGTGCAGTCATAACGTCACTGGACATAATGTGCCTTTTCCAAGAATCCCCTAGGTTCTGAACACTGCATGGCAGACTGTCTGTCCCCTTGGGGAAACTAAAGTGCGGGTGCTATCTGTTCCCTACTCTACTATGTTGCCTTCAAATAAAAATGCCAAGAGGATTCATCCAGAGTCTCCAGACAGCTGGAAAAGCTGCAGACACAGCTGAAGTGGACATTGATAAACATTTTCTGCAGTTCTGACTGCAATTTTTTTCTGCCCAATGCCAAATGACTGATTGCATCATCTCCCTCCTGTCGCTACATCCTCAGCATCTAATTTCTCTGTCCACTTCCTTCCCCAGCCTCCTACACCTTCTTTCCAGTCTGCTTTTCCCCCCATCTAGGTTAGATCCCCTGCATGAAGACCTTCACTGTCATATTCTTCACTCTTTCTGTGCATTCTGCCCCTACCACTGATATTTTCTATCTCGCACAAGTATATTGTGAGCCAACAGTGGCAGCTGTCCCTGTTCTTAGATGGTCCTTCAAGATGGCCCTGCTAAGCCTGGTTGGAAGTCAAACATGTCTAAATCCATTAGTAAGCATAGTTTTTAAACTCCTACCTCAGTGACTTAAATGTGTTACACAGAATCACAGAATGAGTGAGGTTGGAAGGAACAACCTCTCGGCTCAAGCAGGGAGCACAGGGCGCAGGATTAGGTCCAGATGGTTCTGGACTATCTCCAGTGAGGGAGACTCCACACCCTCTCTGGAAATCTATTAGAGTGCTGGGTCACTGCACAGGAAAGAAGTTCCTCCTCATATTCTGGTGGAACTTTCTGGGCATCAGTTTCTGCCTGTTGTCTCTTATCCCATTGCTGTGCACCCCGAGCAGAGCCTGGTCCATCCTCTGACACCTCCCTTCAGATACTTAAAGACACTGATGAGGTCGCCTCTCAGACATCTCTTCCTGAGACTGTACAGGCCCAAACCCCTCAGCCTTTCCTCATAGAAGTGATGCTCCAGTCCTTTAACAGTATTTTGTTGTCCACCACTGGACCTGCTCCAGGAGCTCCATGTCTCTTGTGCACCGAGGAGCCTAGAACTGGACACAGCATGCCAGGTTTGGCATCACCAGGGCTGAATGGAGGGGCAGGATCATCTCCCTAGACCTGCTGGCAATGCTCTTCCTAATGCACCCCAGGATACCATAGACCCTCTTGGCACAAGGGCACACTGCTGGTCAGGGTCACCTTGTTGTCACCAGGGCCCCCAGATCCTTCTCCACAGACCTGTTTTGCAGCAGAGGGGCCCCCAGTCTGTCCTCCTGGTGCCTGAGGTTGCTCTTTCCCAGGTGCAGGACCCTGCATGTGCCTTTGTTGAATTTCAGACATTTCTTCTCTGCCCATCCCTCCCTCCTGTAGCGGTCTGGAAGGGCTGCCCAGCCCTCTGGGGTATTGTCCACTCCTCACAGCTTTGTGTCATCGGCAAACTTGCTGAAGAGGCATCTTCCCCATCATCCAAGTCATTGGTGAACAGGTTAAACAGTACTGGGTCCAGTATTGAACCTTTGGGATACTGTGGATTGTTAAACAAAGTCACGGGTCTCAGAACAAGTGGATGTCACATCTGATGAGATGTGACATCATGCAGGGGTAAAGGCAGCAGCACCACGACAATGCTAAGTTGTCATCTTTGGTAGCCAAGAGAGACAAAACCACAAAAATTCTCTGTGTTGTGAGCAACTACAAGGAAAAAATGCTCCCCCAAAACACTGCTGTATGATAGTCAGAGGGCAACCTGCGTTTGGTTCATGCTCTGCCACTAATTCTTTTGTTGGGCTTGTAACCACATAACAATGCTGTGCTTCAGAGCAACCATCTGCAAACCGAGCGTAGTACTTACTGAATCACAGGCATGTTGTGAGCCTTCATCAATCAATTGTGGTTTTAAAAGGAATCTCAACTCCTGGCCCAAAAGTGTAAGTCATCATCATTTATATTCTTGTTTGAATTTTTTTATAAAAGACTTTTTCTATTCTTTTCTCATAACAAATGTAGACTAGGTCAATTCTCAGTGGGTTACTCCTGATTTGAATGTATATAAGAGAGCTGAGAATCGAATCTCTCATCTTCAGAGGAAGAGGAAGGCTCTTAATACTGTAGCCATTTACTCAACCTTGAAAATGGAAGCTGTTTAAGAGCTTTGTTTGACTTCAACAGCAGGAAAATGTGCACCTCATTTTGCTCAGCATCAATCCTTTTTAAAGCACATTGTGTGTTTACAAGCTGTCTTGAGCCCTGAAATTGATTTCAGAGCTGGGCAGTTATTAAAGGTTCATTTTCCTTCCCTCCTCCAGTTTCAAACTAAGTGATAATATGAAGTGGTGGGAAATTCTCTCCATGAGCTGCTACTGCCTTTGCCCTGACTGAGTTTCTCAAGAAAGGTTTTCACTGCAGTATATATCCTGCCTGGTCTCTACAAGTAAAACTATAATCTTCCTTTCAAAGAAACAGTTTAGCTTTGTGTGTATATACAGGTTGGAATTTATTTTGGAAAATATCTGTAAGAGACTCTGGCACAGCTAAATGTAATTGAATTAGTAGAGCTTTAAGCTTCTGCTGTGGTCTTACTTCAATTTCAACACGGTCAGATACAGTAATAACAACATTAACATCCATTTCTTAATTACTAGTCAATCCAACCACTGTCTGAATTTGGTGAGATAAAGCTGACACCTCCAGCACGTCTGTGGAGAAGAGAGAAGCTTTTCTTCCACTTGTTCTACAACAGATTGGCTTTGCTTGGCCCTAAGTTGTCTTAGGTAGAGTTCAAAGTTACACTCAATTAGAGTATTCAGGGATTACATTGGAGTATTCAAGCTGTGGGCCACTGAGGCAGGTTTGCAAGAGATGCAAGTGGAGGCTGTGGGGACACCCCAGAGGGTGCCCATCTTTGTGAAAGATCTAAGCTCATGTTGCAGCTGGATACCCTACCTGCCACAGGCTTTTTCTGCAGCTTTGGTAAATCTCTCTGCTTCCTACTTGAAAAATGGTATATGCAGGAGGAAAATATTGGTTGGAAAAAGTGTTTCCATTTTTGGGAGGTGGTCAGGTCACAAATGATGGGAATAGAGGCCATAAAAAATCAGTTAGAACAAAATGCACTCTGAAAATTACAGAGGTATCTGGAGGATGAGTGTATTCACGTGTCCTCAAACAGGAAAAAAAATAGGGGGAGGTGTGGAATCTCTTCCAAATAAAAAGGATGAGTATACATCAAGCATTTATTCAAAGGAGATAAAAGCAGAGAACCTGCTGCTCAGGCAAGCAACACAGAGAAGTAAGGTAAAACAGCACGTTTCATTCACATTTTCTTTAACCTTATTCTAAATATTCTGAGCAATTTTTTATTTTTTTTTTCTGGGCAGGACAGGACAACTCCACAGCAGATATTTGTTACAGTTCCTATTATCACTTTACAGCGGCATTCCATTAGTAACAGTTGTAGCTTATTGCACTAGCCAGGAAGGCCCCCAGCAATTAGTTTATTTCTTCAGGGGTGATTTTAATGAAATGCACATTCCCACCAATTCATTGAGAAATTGTTGCATCAAAATACAGTACCCACTGCTGCAGGAAGATGTCTCTCCCAGAGCTCTGCATCTTTGCAGCTTTAGTGATGATGATGATGGTGGTAAGAACTGTACCTGTAACAGGGATCTTCCTTTCTACTTTGCCAGGGTTCTCCTCAAAGATTTATTCAGGGGCAGTATCCATTAAATATTACATTGAGGCATCAGCTGCAGTAAATGCACAAGTGACAGTCACATTGTGAGCATTTGGTAACCTAGAAATAGTCCTGGAAGTCACACTGGCTTGGGAAACTTAGCCAGAGTCGATTCAGTAACAAATGCATCAATAACCAACACCTTTGCTGCATTAATTCCTCCAAGGCAGCTCGTTCCTCTATAGTGTGCCTACAAGACGTGCATACATTACTGGCACTGACTGATGCCGTCCCTGTAGCTGCTCATGTTTAATGAAAGCTTTGTGCCTATATATAAATTCTGCGTTTGAGTGAAATATCTTCCAAATCCTTCACAGCAGTTCTGGAGGAGACCTTTGGCTTGTATACTGAGAAGTGAACTCACCCTTTCTGCCAGGCACAGGCTCTGTGGAATAAAAATGATACACGAGTATAAAAATAGAACAGAAGAGACTATTTAGGTTGGACCAGATGCTCACATTCCTGCCACCTAGGTGGATTTAATATTAGTGAATTCCCTGTAAAAAGAAACGAGTGTGGGAAAAATACGAAGCGTAGGTCTGATCCTGTTCTTTTTTATTCCCACGTGTGAAGTTGCTTCACACAAGCACTCTCCCTAAGTCAATGAGACTCTTCGTGCATGTTTTCTGTCACTGCTGATTACTTTCAAGAGGATTGTCATGTTGCAGGCATAGGGGGAATGGAGGCAAGAATTAAATCACCAGTCCCCTGTTCTACCTGCTTCTGCACAAACACTGCTTGGTGAAGGGAATGCTGTTGACTCATTTGAGTCCTGCCTGAGTGTATCCAATAGAGGCTGCACTCCTTTGAACATCAATGGGAAAAAGGTACAAAGGATAAAATGAGAGCTGCACAGGGAAGGTTCCCTCCTCCATCATTTTCCTGAGCTACTGCTCTAAGGACACAGCTGTATTTTCCCAGTAACCCGAGCTCGGCTTCCTCTTGCACTCAGTTGAATAAGTCCATGGTCCACAAACACTTCTGTGACTGCAAATGCACACAGCTGGCTGAAGCAAAGGGCATGAAGGGAGCCTGTGCAGCTAAAAGGGAGGTTTGACTCCTTAAATCCAGTTGCTAACCATTATCATCATAATCTTTGCATTCGTGATAACAGGCTGATCCAAAGGCCACCAGAGCTGACAGATATGGCTATGACAGGTTCTGAGTCTGGCACTGCATTTTTAACCGAGCCAGTTCCCAGTTCTTAAAATTGCAATGTTTATCTCACTGCTGCTGCTGCACTCTAAAGGACAGACTTCATTCATGGCCAGATCATTTAATGAATGAATTTTGCACACTTGCAGAGAAGAGGTTTTATGGGGCACCCTGGTGATTCCTAATCACTGAAGTAACAGTGTTTTTCTTATGTATTGCCAATCTCACTGGGTATTGGAGTTGCTACAGATTTGAAGCCTTCATCTCATGCAAACAGAATGGCAAGAACTACTCCTCCCATGAACTGTCATTTAAAAGAACATCCAAAAACTCAGCAGAATTCAACACCTGTCAGGTGTTGATCCATATCTCCTGTTTCCTAAGGGCAGGTAGCCCTGGGAAGCACAATGACTCTTTTATAATAGGAATTCAAAGAAATCCCCCAAAGGGCCAGAGACACTTCAGAGGGCAAAGTGAGCCAGGGCTACTCTTCCTTCTTGCTCACCTGTACACATGGAGACTCTTACTCTTATGTAGTAGAGATGGGGAAGCCACAGGGAGATGTTACATTATGGCCCTGCATGGGGGACAGTGGCTAAAAATGGGGCTACCTTCTTGAACTTCAAAGTATTTACCAAGCCATGATGGCATGGAGAAATTTCACAGTGTGTTCTCTCTTTCAGCACAGGGCCCGGGGACCACTGAAGGAAGCCTAGATGAAAGGGAATCCTTTTCCTGCTCTGACTAACAGATCCACTGAACCCCCTCTTCAGGGAGGATGAGAATTTTTCATAGAATCAGAGAATTATAGAATGGTTTGAGTTGGAAGGCGATCTTGAAGATCATCTTGTTCCAATGCTCCTGGTGTGGGCAGGGGCATCTTCAACTAGACCAGGTTGCTCAGAGTCCCATCCAACCTGGCTTTGGCTTGAACTTTTGATGAGGATGTAAAAAATTTTAGCTAGGTTCAGGAAGAGAGAGGACAGATGCTTGAGAGAAAGATCCATCACGGGTCACTAAATAGAGTGACTTACTGAGAACTCAGAAAATCACAATTTAAAATTGTCTGAGGTTGGAACAATATTTAAGGAGATGAAAAAGGACCACACGCACGTAGTCACTCTCTTTGCATTTGTCCCTTGTGTCTGGTACAGTCTCTGTGGATAAGGGACTTCTGGGGTCAATGAACCTTGGCCTGAACCAGAACTGCTGTTTTGGTCATCTTTGTGTCACCATTTCCAGAGAAAGAAAACAGTTTCTTGATAGCCTGTGTAGGAGAATAAATAGGTTCTCTCTTCTTCTTTCTGGTTTTGATCATAATTTTCAGTTATTTTTCTGGTTTGAGAATTTTTTTTCCTTTGCTGGTTTGTTGTGACTCTCGTGGTTCATCTGGAAGAAGGCTCATGGACTGGCAGGTCTCAACCTCTTCTTGCACAGAAAGAGACATTAGGTCTCTGTCCTGGGTCTCTGTAGCTGAATTTGTTTTTGTATTGGGGGGTGCTGCAGAGGTGGCTTCTGTTAGAAGCTGCTCGAAGCTTCCCCTGTCCCATGGGAGCCAACGACACTTGGCCCCAGGAGGGACTTCCGGCTCCTGGCCCAGGCTGAGCCAATTAGAGATCACAGTAACACCTCGGTGATAACATATTGAAGAATTGGAGGTTGTTGCGCAGAAGAAATTCCAGAGAGCAAGAACATGGGATAACAAGGCAGACATCAAGGTCGCTGCAGAGCAGGGGGACGAGGCACCTCATGGAGCAGGGGAAGGACTCAGAGCTAAAACCCCTGCAGCCCATGGAGAAGCCTGTGCTGGAGCTGTGGATGCTTGAAAGGAGACCTGTGGACCCGTGGAAAGGCAGACCCACACTGGAGCAGGTTTTACCCGAGTGAGAGCTGTGGCCCCATGGGGGGCCCACATCGGTACATCTCGTCCATGAAGGACTGTACCACTATGGAAGAGTGACCCTCGGGTTAGCAGATGTGGAAGAACTGCTGCCTGAGGGATGGACTCCCACTGGAGAAGCCTATTAAAGACTGTCTCCCGTGGGAGGGACCCCACGGAACAGAGGATGGACTCAGCTGTGGTCCCCCTTAAACCGTGGTGAAGACCATGGTGAAGCAGAATGTCTCCCTGCAACACGTGGAGGCCCATCGGGGTGCAGGGACTCAACCTTTACTGCACCCCATGGAGGAGTGGCCCCGAGGGGTGGGGGAACTCACATTGCAAGCAGCAGCAACTGCAACCGACTGCAACCTCCCATGGACAGAAGGAGGGGTGGGGGAAAGTGTGTGTGTGTGGTGTGTGTTTTAAGACTGTTTTATTTCTCACTCTTTAGCTTAGCTTTTATCCTGTTAGTAATAAACTTTAGGTATTCTCACGTTGAGTCTGGTTTTGCCTGTAAAGGTGGTAAGTGGATGACCCTTCTCCCTCTGCCTAGTTGCAGAAGAATTTAGTGAGTCCATGGAATCCAGCCAGGGTCAACCCACTACAGTGTCTCCAGAAGAATCACTGACAGGTCCACAGGAGGGGCTGCAGAGGTCCACAGAAGCAACTCAGGATCCAGGTGCCTTTCTGCTAGCTCTTGCCTTCATTGCAGAGTGAACTCCAGGTGAGACGGGAGAGCTGCTGTGACACAACAGCACCCACACACTCTTACCTTGGATGTGGGAGATTTCAAATTCCCATTAACTTTATGTGGAGAGAGTAGGTGCAACCCTGGGTTAGCTGTCAGCAGGCAGGGCACCCACTGCACACCTTTCTTCCAAACTGTGCTCTCTTTCTCAAGTTACACTAAACTGAGAGGAGCTAAGTAATTATGTTGATGCTTCGAGTTAACCCTCCTTTTGGTAATTCCTTCTATAACAGGATAAAAGACTTTTTTTATTTTTTTTTTAAGAGAAGACTTTTGTCCAAGAATTTTAGTCACTTCTGTCTATATTAAAGAGAGGAAAACTCTTTGCTCACCGTTTACCCCTTCTACCCTTTCCTGTCAGCTTTACAAGGAGATATTTTCTAGATTCTTCATTTTTACAGTTTCCTTTTCTTTCAGTCATGCTGTTCACCCCAGGTTCAAATCCTGCACTCAGGCTGAAAATGAACTTTCTGTCCCTGGGTGTGTGTGTCTCTGCCTCTTGCTTGAGTGATGCCAGCTCAGCCTGGCACTTCAGCAGAGCTTGTGAGCCGAGCCATAGATCATCCTGCCCAATGTCAATCCTCCTTCTTGGAGTCTGTTTGACATCTCTGCTGTAGATGGAAGGACCGAAGGGCACTTCTCCTTGGAAGTTAGTTGCTCCATGGTTCAAATAAATATTTACTGGTGAGTCTGGATGAGTAAAGACTGGTGGTCCTCAGAGTAGTGGTTACTTTCTCAGCAAAAGGGTCAGCAAAAAAGAAAATCCCAGATTCTTATGGATGTAAGCAAATCTTTAAAAAAATTGACTGTTACTTTTCTCTAGGTGAAACCTTTGTGAGTACACAAAGCAGCAAATATTTCCCATTCCACAACCCCAGCAAAATGCTAATATTCAGATATTTCTCCAGAAAACTACACCAATCAGCAGGTTGTCACTGCCACTCGATCAGAGGAAGGCTGCAAGTCCATGGCTGTGCCTGTACGCCCCCAAACTGTGCACACTACTCTGTGCTCTAAGCCCCATGGAGACCTCACCCCTACCCAGCCACCCACAGGCCCCACTTTGACTCTGCACGAACCACCACTTTCCATCTAAAGGTTAATTACTCCAGGGGACATTTCCATCCAAGCTGTTGCCCGCAGGTTGCAGTCCCTGCCTGAGTGCTATTTTTAGACCATCTCCTTCCTTGCTATTGATCCCAGTCACCCTTTGTTAATTAGATACACACAACACACACAGCATTTGCAACTCATTTATCAATTCTGTTCAGCACCTCCCTCCCCTGAGATGTAATTTGAAGCCCTCCTTGAATCATGCTATTGATCTTTCCCAGCAACTTTGCTATAGGATTTGTGTTGCAAACTATTTATAGATTCCTCTTCTCCTGCTCTCCCTTGGGGAATCAGAAATGGGCAACAGTAATCAGACTTCTATTTTTAAAGAGTTGATCGAAACCAGATATTTCCTCTTTTCTCTTCCTTTCCCCTCCTTCCCCCTGTTGCTGGTCTGTACAGGCTTCTTTCGGCAGGTGAGACCTTGTTGCTGCATGTGAAGCTGTAGCAATTCTGGTAAGGCTCAGGTGATGTGATGCAGAATTTGCCCTGGGTGAACTCTTGTTTGCTGAACTGAGGAAATGAATTCTTCATCCTCCCTGAATCAGGAGTTTCACAAAGGTCTTTGTGACCAGTTTTGCCTGCTCAGCTTGGGGTGCACCCTTCAGAGGGCTTCATTCTTGGAGACTGATTTCTGATCTGATCCATTTGCAAGGTACTGGGTTCCCATTGCCCCCTCATACCTCAGGAAGTGTATCCAAAGACAATGTATAGCCAGGAGTCAACCGAGTTGCTTTCAGGGACGGAGAGTTACAGTAATTAGCCCGCGGGTCCCAGGATTTGAGAAAGACCTAAAACAAGGGACTGCCACCTGAGGCTCAGAGAAGTCAGGACCAGCTCAGCCTTCAGTGAGTAAGGCTGAAAATCCCAGCCCTAACTCAGGAGGAGGCCAACAGTTCCCATGGGCAAGGTGACACCGGGAGGGACAGTCTTGTCTCAGGGAGTACTTAAAAGCAGCCCCAGCCTCCTGTGGTAACACCTGCTGCTGGAAATCTGATGGTCAAGTGAGAGGCAGGATGTGGTTGGAGGCCCTGAGGGATTGCATCCTCCCAGGGTGGTGGCTCAGGAGCTGTGGGATTAGGGATGGACCTTGTTAAGTTGAGCTGTCCCCGCTGAGCCATCTGGGACATTTTGCTGCGTGTATGTGTGTTGTATGTAATGATCATAGAATCACATAATAGTTGGGGTTCCACCCCCATGCTATGGGTCTATGTGCATCCCTGTGCTTGGAGGGCTCTGCTGAGGCTGGGGAAGGGGCTGTGTGGTGTGAAGGTGGTGTGTGGAGGGCTGTAGTGTGGGCGGGTTTTGGTGTGTGTGATGCTGTGGTGCGTTTGGCTGGGGATCCGAGCGAGTTGTGGTGTGTGTGGTTGTGGTGTGTGTGGCTGTGGTGTGTGGCTGTGGTGTGGATAGGTCAGTGTGTGTGTGCGGGAAGGCTGCCTGAGTGGAACTGCAGCGTGTGGAGCTCCGTGTGCGTGGAGTGACAAGCGGACCAGACGTGAAGGTGTGGTGACTGGCTGTGGTGTGTGTGACTGTGCAGTGTGATGCTCGGGGTGTGTAGGGCTGTGTGTATGTGCGGTTGGTGGTGTGTAGGTCTGTACTGGGCGTGTGTAGGGCTATGCAGGTGTCTGCATGGGGGCCATGGTATGTGATGCTCGGGGTGTGTAGGGCTGTGTGTATGTGCGGTTGGTGGTGTGTAGGTCTGTACTGGGCGTGTGTAGGGCTATGCAGGTGTCTGCATGGGGGCCATAGTAAGTGATGCTCAGGGTGTGTAGAGCTGCGTGCGTGTATGTGGTCGATGGCGTGCAACGCCCTGGGGGTGTAGGGCTGGAAGGTGCGACGGTGTGTGAAGCTCAGGGTGTGGAGCTCTGCCTGTGCGTCTGCCGGCGGTGTGCGGGGCTGCATGTGGCGGTCTGCGGAGGGGCGGTGGTGCGCGGAGCTGCGGTGCCGTAGAGTTCCGCGTGGGGCCACGGGCGAGGCGGATACAAACCTGTCCCGGTCGCTACCCCGCTGCTCGGCTGGAAAGCGGGAGAAGCTCCTGGCTGTCCCTGCGGGAACGGCATAAACCCGCCCCGCCGCAGCCGCCCGGCCCCGCCCGGTGGCCGGGGCGTGGCCGGGTCCCGGGGTAGGCGGGCGGGAGCCGGGGATGCTCCGCGGCCGCTCCCAGCCCGAGTGGTGCCGAGGGGGTTAACGCGCTCCCCGCCGCGGGCCGGGGCGGGCTCCGCATCCTGCATCCCGCCTCCCGCGGCGGAGCGGGCACGGGCACGGGCACGGGCACACTCACACACAATCACACACGCACACGCACACGCCCGCACACACACGCTCTCACACACACGCGCAGGCGATGGCTGCGGGGCGCGGGCTCGCTTCTCCCCGAGATGATGTCAAGAGCCCGGGAGAAGGAGGAGGAGGAGGACGGTTGCTCTTTTTCTTAACGGCTTTGTTCTAAAACCACCCTAAATAAAGCAGCCCCCGCCCAGAGCGCCGGGGCAGCAGCCGTGAAAAGTACCCTTTTATTTTTCCATTCTTTTGTTTTTTTTCCCCCTCTTTTTCTCCTTTTTTT
>VWZG01012190.1:0-13853 GCA_013396735.1 Grallaria varia
AAAAAAAAATTAAAAAATCCATTTCAGCCTGCCACCTTTGGGTTTTAGCCCTGGCTATCCTTCATGTTTGACAGACACAACCAAGGAACACCAGTAGAGCCACATCTCAAACACCTCTGCCATAGGATTTCCCAAAGGTTTGGCTGCTGTACACAAACATTATAACCTCATTTCAGCTGCTTGCCATTCCAGACTTCATAAACTCCGCAGCAGTGACGGTTTTAGCTCTGTGTTTGCACAGCACCTACTGCACTGTGGCGTTGGTCAAAGAGCATCCTGCAATGGAACAGAGTTGGATGGGCACAGAAACTGTAATCTCAGCAATTCCAGAGCTGGGGCCTGGTGCCAGTTTATCAGGCAATTGACAATCTATTTACCCCAGAACATCTCAGCCTTACCTTCAGACAAACAAAATCACATTCCCGTAAGTCCATTTTTGAAGTTAACTGCTCCGCAACCCTTCAGATCATCCTCAGCAAAAATACACCACTACTAAATCAATTTATTACCTACAGAGCCAAAGAACCAATAGACTTGTGTAACCATCTAATGCTACCAGAAGCAGCCTTTATCTCCTTTTTTCAATGAAAAAAATCAACAGTTTCAGTAGGTTTGAACTACACATGAAAAATAAAAGTTATTAGCTAGCTAACTATACCTTACTTCCTGAGGGAAGGGAGGTTTACTGGAAGTCTTCTAACTGTTAGGCCAGGACAAGATGATTATAAGAGCCCTGAAGCACTCTGACCATAGAAAGATGCAATAAAGAGAAATAAAAATATAGCCCATCAGTGGGATAGGCAGGAACAGGACATGCTAAACACTTGGTCAACATTAGATTGAGCGCTTTGCCCAGGATTAGAGAAGACTAAAATCAGTGTCAATAATTTTGATTCAAGCATCCAGAAAGAAGTGCCTAATCTTCTGCTGTTTATACTTAAATGACAGTAAGACCGCTTCTCCCTGCATAGCACTTACCATTGCCAATTTTCTCATGCTGACTACCTTGGTGGTTTAATATATCTAAAATTAGAAGGTTAAGAAAAAACACAGAATACAGCAAGGTGCATGGGGATATTATTTTACAGCACTCATTTCAAAGCACGCCAACAATGGGTTTTAATAGGAACTACCGTGATATTAAGTGCTCTATGAAAACATATAAAGATTTCTTTGCAAATTACTTCTATACATTACAATCTGTAGCAAATTTTTTTATTGTATTCCTTTCCCCAGGGATACATTTTCCATAATGCATACATATTTTAAGTTATAAACCACTGCAAGTCAGAACCAATGTCACAGCCTTCAAACTGTTAACCCATCTGGCATGACTGCTAAAACAGGACTTTATTTTCTTCCAGACTGTTAGTAAAAATCTTTCATTACAACATCTGAATAAGTACTTTCCATTTTAAATGATGTTATTAATAAAGCATTAGGAAATAGTTAAAAGGACTATACAGAAACAAACAATAGAGAAACTGAAAACTACTTGAAAGCACAACTTAGCAGCACATACTGCCCCTAGTCCATCCTTACTGCTCACCATTAACACCCTTCACCACCACTACAATAAGTGCTGTACACCACAGAACCCACAACCTGAGCTCTCCTCTCCCCACCAACAATGCTAGTAAAACATAGCAGAGGTAATTCTTGCACACTCCATTGCACAAGTACTACAGCAGCATTTTTCAAGTTCCATGGCAAAGTGGATATATCAATTTTCTTATGAAATACCTCTAGCTTTTATCACCATAAACACCAATACTAGCAGGCAATATCCCACTACCAAACAATTGTTTTTATTACTTTCTACCACTGTTTCTAGGTGTGTATGTATATTATTTTTAAGCATGTTTTCCAGTCAAGACAGCCCTATTAACTTTTAGCTACTGCTAAATTTCAGAAGATCTGGAAGTTTCTGTCCACACATGAATTTCTTAGGAGGCTTGCAAATCTCTACACTTTACTGATGGCGAGCTGGCTGCTTGCCTCATCAGCAGGCCTACAGTTCCAAACCTCCTGCTGCCACTGCCCAGCTGACAGGCCCAATAAAGAAAGCCATGGGATATGGGTGAAGTCAACACTAATGCAGTGAAGAAAGCACTTGGTATTAATTAAAAGTAGCTTTCAGTAACACACTCACCTATTTAAATTAGATATCAGTGTCTTCTAAGGTCCAAATGGAAAAAACCCACCCACTCCTCCACACCACAAGAAAAGGTTAATTCTGTAGCCTCGCTGGTTCAGGCAGTAAGTTCACACTGTGAAGAAACTTGAATAGCCTGAGGGTGGATAAAGCTGCAGAAAGAGTCTGCACTTTACTAAACATCTGATAACTAATCCCCTTCAAGGCTACCTGCCTGTTTGAGCTCTCATAACTAACAGAATTCAATAGCAGCTTTAGTTAGAAATCAGCCGAAAGGGCAGCCAACCGAGCAGCATAAATTCAGAGACAACATGAGTCCGTTAGCAGAGACACACTCAGAAACGCCGCCCTGTGACCCACAGGTACTCCAAAGACACCATCTCCCTCCACCACAGTATATATTAGGGAAGCAGCTTCTAAGACCCAGCCTTCAACTCCCAGAATTGTGCTGCTGTGTTATTCTCCACAGAACTTACACTGCCAGCCTACAGTTATCTATCCTACATACCTTGCAATTAAGTAGCGTTTGAGCTCAGGCTCTCCATCCTACACGTACGGCCCCAAGGAAGAGCAGCACGTGCCTGCTATGTTACAAATGAGTCTCCCTTACAGTGAAGGACTGACAAGTCGATACAGCTAACTCCGGAGAAGAGAAGGAAACAAAGCAATTAAGAAGAGCCGCAAAAAAAAAAAAAAAGCTCAGTTCTACAACTAACCTGAAAAATGCCAAACTGACAGCCCTAGGAACAAGAATTGCACATGGCCCAAGCTGTGATTAATTAAACACCAATACCAGCTTCATCTCTGTGCTCTGACTTTAAAGAATCAATGTTTTTTCAGATTTCATTTTTCTTAGTTTTACACTAGCTTTGAGTAAAACTATCATTTCAGGTACTGAACTTGAACATTTAGACTTCTTAAGTTGACAAATTTCTTAATATTTCCTTGTCTAAGAGAATGGACCCAAGGGAGCCAGAAGCCTCACAGGAAGGGATGCTGCCTTTTGTGCAGACAGGAGGAGCCCTCCTTTTGTCAATTTGCATCCAACTATCTATGGGTTTTCTACATTCAAACCCCTCATGGTCCTCTCTTCTTTCCTTGCCTCCTCTGCTGATTGATACCCTCTATTTCTGTATGTGCTTGCCCAATCTTTTCATAAGAAGCACTGATAAAAGAAATATCAAGAACTGACCAAAAGGTTTTCAGGGGGGGAAAAACAGGAAAAAAAAAAAGTTCTTTTCCATTCTTTCCTGCCTCCAAGTACTAGTCAACTCAGTCCTAATATTCCCAAGGGCTATTCTGCATGTCCTTACATTGTCCTCCTCTTAACTGAAGACATACTTCTTAAAGCACAGGCCAAGACCAAAACCAGACTCCTGCAAGAAAGGAAGGAAAAACACAGACATAGAACTAATTGCTTAATCCCACAGAACCACTAAACTCCTTCAAATATACCAGTAAAAATTCCTGAACTCCAAAGATCCAGGTACTTGGAAATGGGTAGCTACCATAACATAAAACACATCTCAATAAAAAAGCATAAGAAGGTATTGAATGCTGTGCTTTTACCTCAGCCAACAAACCCAAGAACCCTCTGCAGAAAGCTCTTAAATGGAGGAAGTTTGTAGCAACTGAAGAGCTCTATTAAGTTCTGCTCTTGTTTCAGCAGAAGAGTAACATGCACAAACTTAGTTTCAAATGTGACAAAGACAATACAAGTCAGTGAGCAGTGATCAATTTTCCCATGCTCAAATGCATTTAAAAGCTAAAATTTAAAAAAAAAAAAAAGTAACATCAGATAATGGAAAATTTATTTATTGACAAAAAAAAAAAAAAACCAACAGAGGGAAAAATATGCCAAGGTGTACACAAACATCTCACATTACCTGGAAAAGATGCTATTACAGGACTCAAAAAATTCAGCAACAGGGCTTGCTGACAGTACTAAGTGTCAACAGAAAGCCAAATACCTAAATTTGAAATATAAAATTCTTAATCATCCTTTATTAAAATACTACATTCAGTTTCAAAATGAACCATCTGATGGAAACAGAAAATTAGTAAAGGAATAAGTTTTCAAACAAAGTTTTTCATTTATATAGTCTTAGGCCTGATTCACTACACAGAAATTCTGTAAGAAGCTACAGGTAACAGAAGAAATAGATTAATTTAGACTACAATTTCTAAATGAAAAAATATGCTGCAAAGTAAAAAAGCACTTGAAACATTTTCTATTTACAAAAGCAAGTTGAAATTTCTTTAAATCAGTCAAAATTTATTATCTCTTTTAAAAGATGATGCATAAGGAGATAAGTATCCCATTATAGGGAAAAAGCTACCTATTAAATTGAGAAGAGGTCATGATAATATCTAAAAATATTCCTGTATCACATTTTGACCTATATACAAATATTAAAATATGACAGTATACAGGAGGATCAGGTGTATTTAGGACGGCAGACCTGGATTAACAGTTAGCAAGCCAGAAATATTTCGTTACCACTTTGACCCCCTCCTCAGCCTTTTTTAAGGTTTACTCTCTGCTTAACTGTTATTAAATAGAACACCACCAAGGTATACTAAATATAAATGCACTTGCAATAGACAATTTTGTTACCATGACTAAAAACAAATATCAACTGTAAACTCCAGTGGAGAAATCAATTTTTACAATTTAAAACTTATTTACAATGTAACTTTATTTCCCAAAAAAAACCCTAAAACTCAACTTGACAGTATTAAATCTGTTCAGAACAACCTGCAGAAAGGAAATAACGTGAAGATACACATCTTGGTACAGATAGCCATTTAAGACATGCAGTGAACTACACACTCTGTGGAATAATCTAGTTCAAACACACATTTATTTGGACAGGGTCAGTAGGGGCTGACAGACAGAGCAGATACCTCCTGTCTCTTGGGTTAAGAAACAGTAAAGGAAAATTGCCACATTTATAAGCTCCCGAGAAGACTATAGAGTAGCAGAGCAGAGCCAGTAAAACCATGAGTGGCACACAAACAGCAAACAAGGGGTGACTGTGGACTTGCTCCTCACAAGGCAGGAACCAAAGCATGTCTGAAACAACAAAAGGCAACTCCAAGTACAAAGCACAGTTAAAGTCTGACCCTTCTTTCTCACAGGATGTTCAAAAGTTCACAGAGATTCAAAAAGATTTCCTACTCATTCATGTAGGAAAAAATCCAGGAAGGGCTACAAAACCCAAAGACCTCTGCTGGATGAAGTCCCTGAGCTCCAGATCTCTGTAACAAAACACTGGGAAAGTGCCACATGTCCCAGAATTGTAGAGGTATGACAGCCAAGCACCACAACAACAGCTCTTAAGAACAGAGTACCCCATGCCTTTCAGACTTCAACTACATCAGCTCTGTACTTTTGACTGAAATGCTGGCAACCGGAGCACTGTTAGCTCCTACCTCTATATCTCACCACAGGTCCACAGACCAAAAGTCATCAACCCTCCTTTCCAAACTGCTCACTCCATGTCTTGGTTGTACACCTTCACTCCTGCCTTTGATGAAGACCAAGGCTAAAAAACTGATGCCTTCAAGTCATGTTGTAGGAAGAACTAAATGCAAGACAAACCACAAAATAAGGACAAACTCCAGTCAACTTAAGTCCACTCGAGTGAAGTCTTAACTTACTACTATTTCCTGTCACTCTTTCACCAAGATTTTCTATACTAACATCAGTAGATCACATATTTCCAATGACAAGTTTTTTTGTCTGCTTGACTTTGGCTTTTGCATTGTTTTGTTTGTTTTTGAGAGTTAGTCAATTTGTATGCTGGGTTTCAGGAAAGGAGAGAAGCCAAGAACAGCAAAAAATAAGGAAATAAACTGGAGGAATGTTTCAAAATGACCCATCCTTGCCAACACTTGCCAAAACACAGCTTTCCAGTCCCTCTGCACCAGACATACAGGATTGAAGAGAATTGACTTAGGCCACCTGGCAATGACTCAGCAAGTCCTCTCTCTTTCACAGAGCAATCATAATTCAGATTTTAAAACATCATTTGATTGAAGAGCCCTGTTCCTTTAGCAAAAAAAGTAAAACCACAGTGAGCCAACCCAAATAATAAGTCAGCAGCCCCTACTTTAGTCACCTGCAGTGAAGCCTAGCTTCAATCATTTCAACATCTACATCAGCTGTAGAGCTGTTCAGAACACTCAAAGATCTTCATATTGATACAGAAATATCACGTGTAATACTGTGTCATCAGAGGTGTATGACACTTAACATATAGATGATTAGGTATCCCTCAAAGCATTTAACTTCACATCTGTTCTTCCAAAATTTGCTTTTGCAATTAAGTACAGCATCACTTGACGTCAAATGGTCATGTTAAGGGCTATTCTGAACATGCATTTCCTTATTCAACGGAAAGAAGAAATTAGTCCTACTAAGTGAATAAATATTATTAATTCAATTGCAAGACAAAACCCCTTCATTACAGGGTTATAACTTAGTAGTTACAGTGACTGCAGCCTCAAAGGTATTTAAGCCACTTCCCAACTACTTCGTTCAGGCCATGGCCCAGAGACATTTCTCCTGCAAACAGTGCCAGTTTAAGCCGCTCCTACCCTCAGCCATTTGTCTCGGATTGATCCCACACCATCTCCTCAGCCTCAGTACAACCGTCTGAAGTGCCATATGGTGAATGGATCAGGAAACTGCCGAGGGTTAAAAAAAATTAAGCCAGCAGTGCCACCAAGAGAAATGTCTGTGGAACCACAGTCTCCAAAACTTCTAAAAACATTGCCACTGGAGGGTCAAGCTAAAAACTTTTACAGTCACCCTTTTGTGATCTTTTGTGCCCATGAAGCTCTGAACAGGGGGCATGACTTAGCTCAAAGCCAGTTGCTGTATGTACATGGAGGCAACTTCCTCAGGAGCAGATCAAGTTGCTCCATTCCACTTAATTCTGAAAAGTAGCAACAGCTGCTTCAAGTAAAAATGATGGTATTTTAAAGAAGATTACTAGAAAGCAAAACACAGCAAAATCCCTGAGGCTCCTCTGGCTCCCCTGCTCTCATTCTGTCTTACAACATGAAAGTTAGTGGTTCACGAGAATAACATCAACTAACAATAGTAACTTTCTGAAGGAATCCACATAATGAAGCAACATAGCATCAGTTTAGCTTAGAATTCTCTACTGATGGCCAGCAACAAGCTGGGTACAAGCAGAGCAGGCCTCAGTCCCTTCCCAGGAGGGCAGGCAGGGGAAACATCACTGCAGGAACACCGAGTGTCAATGCCCAAAGTGCAACAGTGGGCAAGAACAGCAGGTCATGGGGGCACCTACTCCAGGACAAACACCTCCTTGCCAACTTCAGGTGAACTGACTGCATGATCAGTAGCTACTTTTTTTCAGCAATAGCAGCAGCAGTTTGCCAAGGCCAACTGAAAGGGAAAGCCAAGCGTGATCCCAGCAGAGATTCAAGATCACTGAGGAACTAAGCATCTCTACAACTCACTGATGGGAGGATGAGAAGAAGGCTGAGCTTATTTTTGGCCAAATTTCAGAAGTACCACTTTTAAAATTCACTCAATTTGATGTTAAGTAATAGTTCTGCTGTTCTCAAGCAGGTTTGGAGATCCTGGCATGTGCACAGGAAGCATGGCTTCTTCTAAAATGGTTACTCATTCTTTATAACTCTTTATGATGGCTCCAAAGAGTCACACAAAGTTCTGGGGGAAAAAATTCCGCAAAGGCGGAATAACACATTATTTGCATGCACTCCATATAAAAGGCAAAAGTGAATGCTTTTCTGATTAAGAAAATATCTCATACATCTCTCTTATAGCCTCTTGAAAGATTTACGTATAATTTCAAACCTTCCTTATTCAGTATTTTATTTACTGTTGCTTACTTTGCAACTATGCAGCAAATTAATTAACTGATTAATCCCTAGCTTGGGACACCTGAATTCTCTTTGCAGTCTTGACATTCAATTAAACTTTGCTCAAAATCCACTAGTGCAAGTATATTTACTTCTCAATCTACATCATATTCAGGTTTCTTTCAGTACAAAAGCAAAGAGGAGGCGAAGGCAGAGCAAAAAGCATTGAATTCTTGCAGCCAATTTCATAGGAACACTCCTGTGTTTGATCTTTTTGTCAGATTACTATGAAAGAGACACTCTTTCCTGAACACTGACTGAACTAACTCTGGAAGACAGACGTGGGGACATTCACAGGCACAGGATGGCAAGCTAGAAACACAGAAAGGAAATAGGAAGTTTTCTTTACTACTGAGCCAAGGAAAGATTGCCCAGCTGACATGCACCAAACCTAAAAGACTCCTGTTGGCATCAACACTGATACGGAACAGTAGAAACAACTGAAAATTGTCTGAATCCCTGTTGCATTTTGAGCTTCTCCCACTCCTTTCAAACCAACTTCAAAATACAACACAACACATCCTACAACAACATTCCTTCATTCAGAGGCAGCAGTGATGTGATGAACTCTGGCAGTTTTTGGGATCATTCCTAATAGCTGGAGTGAGTAACGTGACAGGCTCCCCACCAACAACTTGCTCACCATCTTTAACCCAGATGCCAGTACAGGAACACGTAGCATTTTTAACTTTCAGTAACCATCAACAAGCTACGCATAGCTAGTTGAAAGCACATTTATCTGTTCATTTTCTACAATAATTTTACTATTTTTCTGCATCTCCCAATTTATTTCCATGTTAACATGTCAAAGCTGCAGAGCATGTACTTCAAAAATAAGGAATAAAAAAAATTCATGTTTAAACTGATTATCTCAAATGTGTTCAAAAAATTAACACATTCAGTTTCTCCTTCAGTACTATCTCAGGGTAAGGAAAAGAGAGACCAACATGCAGCACATTGCACTGAAAATATACAGCAGAAACCACTTGTAACCTACAAAAGTACTATTCTGTGCCCTATGACAAAGCCTGACCCCATTCAGAAAGTTTGGGAATGTAGAAGCAGGAAGACTAAAACAAGTCATAAAAAGACTAAGTAAGAGCAGCTCAACACAGTGAAGGCAAATTTAACTCCATCTTTTAGTGAGAAACCATCAGCACACGGAGTACTTGCCTAAAATATCTTATTTTACTTTCAAATTATCAGAAATGTTTTGAAATTATTTTCATATTAACTGTAACAGTAGCTATAAGTTTCCATTACATTTTGTGAACTTCCATTTTACTGTTAAGTGAAGGCAAATTCAGTTAGAACAGACACACAAAATCTGTTGCTATTCTCTTCAAATGGTTTTACCAGACATAGTGAATTTTTAAGAATTCCCTGTTTGTAAATTACCAAACACAAGATATTAAAAAAATACAAGTAGCAAAAAGAATCCATGTATTGTTTCCACTGTTATATCATACTAACTCTACTATAAATGAAAATCAAACAGCCGCTTCAAACTACCATTTACATTTATATTTTTATGAATAACGTCTCATACTGTGATTTACTGCAACAACATATTTCCCTATGCACAATTATTAAATGTTACATCTGCCTATCATGAGATATTAAAGACTACCAGCTCAGTTCTTGATTTTGCCTTCCAATCCATGGACATCATGGCAGCAAAATCCATGCATCAGCAAACATGAACTTACAAATCACCGCAACTCTTTTACTGAGCGCTACACATTGCATATTTAAAAGCTTATTTCCATTTTCTCTTTCATGTGGTGAAAATATACAACTGAATACATGCCTATATTTAATACACAACTGTAGGACCATGAAAAGTAACAGAACCCTGCAGTGAACTTTTAGTAATTTGATTTACGTTTTAATAATTACACCTCTAATTATTTTTAAAGCACAATATAGAAAAACAGCTCTGCCGTCACCATGTCAGTCTTGTCAGGAGTGATTAGAGAGGTTGCAACCTGTGGCACACAGAGCAATTCTTACAGGACAGTAAAGACCAGGGGGATCATATGGCATTGACTCCACCTTTTTCCTCTGGCCATTTCTTTATTCACCCAGAGTTATCACTGCAATCAGAGCAGCACACAGGCTTTTCCAGGCAGCCAGCAGTAAGGAAAAACAGAGTTCCCTGCTTCCTCTAATAACACCAGCTGTTAGGCTGAAAAACAGTTCTGAAGTCTCTCAACAGCTAGTGAAACACGCACACATACATACACATGAACACAAGTATATGAAACTTCTGTCATTCTTAATTTTTATTTTTAAAAAATGCTTTGCATGCAACAGGAACACCCAAGAAAGAAGAAACAAGGTCTAACTATAAAGTTGTGATTCAGACCGTGAAAATCAGCAAGAAAACTCCCTGATTAAATTTTACATACTGCACACAATGTACCTGTATCATGTATTATCATTACATGATAACTAAGAAAGGCAAATCCTGGTACAGAGGACCTGCATGGAATGACAAGAGCATACACCTTCCAGGAGACCAACAGCACTCCCAGCCACTTGTTCCCACCATATTCCCCACTAGCTGTAAATTACTAGGAAAGCTGAAGAAGGCAAAATTTCTATAAAATAGCGTGAGAAAAGACACTTTGATACTGTTCTCTTTCTTTGTACCTAAATAAATACATTTTGGGGAAGAAAAAAAAAGATATTCTACATATCAGCTATGTTGCAATCATGGAAAGCGTAAGGAAACAGAAATTTAATATACTTGTGTGGAAAGTGTAAGGAAGCAGTAATTTAATACACTTTCATAGAGTAGGAGACACCTATCTAGATAACTGAGTTCCTTTCTACCTTTTCTTACCTGGGCAATGATTATCATTAATGTAGATATGAAAATAAAATCATGAAACATATTTAGCAGCAATTGAGAAGTGGATTCTTGACTTCCCTGCTCACAGGCTGAGAGCAGCTAGACACTCCTTCAGGCCTGGAATTCCTGATTTAAGGAGTAGCTCTGTTTACAGCACAACTAATGAAGGTCAGTTTCCTGTGGATTTACTCCTACAAGCCCTGTGGCCACTTAACGTTAATTACACCAGTTCCCTCTAAGCTTGCCCATGTCTCCTTGAGCTCTTGCACCCCATAACACTCCCCAGTTGCCCACGTGTTCCCATATTCACACACTCAGGCTTGCTCTCACAGCTTTGTTAAGGCTCAGCTCTTTGTCATGCCCTTAAAGCCAGGTCACACCCCATCAGCTCCATCACCTGCCCATCTCTGACCGCTGCTGAGTGAGAGGCAGCACCTGCTATAGCTGGGTTGAGGCTGGGTGTACCCTGGCTGGCCAGCTGGAGATCCCCTCTGCACCCCCACGAGTGCCCCAAATGCAGTGACATCCTTGCCTCTATGGTTTTTTGGGAAGAGGGCTCTCAGGTGTTAACTTTCACAGGTCGAGGGAAGGTGGTATTTCTCAAACCTCTCCCTGTTCTTAAACTGGTTGAAGTTGGCTGGGGGGCTCACACTTATTATGGAAGAAAAGATACAAAGCCAATGTAAATGACACTTCCTTTCAAAGCCAGGATTAAAAGGTAACTCAGCTCCACGCAGTTGCAAATCGTATTGAAAATGCCAGCTGCTGCCCTCCTCCTGTCCTGTGGTTCAGGGCAGCTTCTGTATTTCTCCAACATCCATCCCGCTCAGAGAGACCAGGAAGACACAAAATTGACAAAAAGTCAATTTCAACATTTTTATGTTGCAGCCTGTGGGCAGCAATGAAACTGTCAACAAGAATTACCCTTTCACTCCAGTGATGGGTAGCAGAAGGGTCTGCAGCTATTCATAGGGATGGCCACCTCAAAACAAAAGCCATGGAAGGAGAAGAGCAGCACTTACTCCAGCTAGGATAGCACATGTAGAACACGACTAACAGAAAAAAGTCCTTGTCCTTCGCTGGGGGCAGGGGAAAGGATACTCATGGTAACAAATATCAACTAGCAAGAAGTTCATGTTAATTACAAATGCAAAAAGAGAGCCTAACCCACAGAAACTACCTGTTGCTAAAAGAAACATTATCATTCTTTCCTCTAACCCCTCCCTTTATGATTTATACTTGTTTTTGCCTTGGGGACAGAGAATAGGTGACATGAAAACCGAATACTGCACCTTAAAGGGGGCAATGAGGCTCAGTAGCTAAGTACTAATTTGGGACTCGTTAAACCTAGATAGTATTTCCAAAACCTTCCCAGGCTTCCAGCACTCCTGGGTGACTAGGAATACATCTACACAGCATAATGCAGTGCTGTGTAGCCAGCCTGAACACCAGAAGGAACATGGCCACGTTAACACTGCACTGCACCCAGGCTGGAATGCAGCTGGAACATCTATCCATCCTACTTCTCAGGTGGTTTGGATCTATCCAAATGGTGCTCCACTAGGACAAGTAACCATACCCTGAGTCATCCTGCCTCAGAAACCAGCTGTGACATGACAGTTCTTCCTTAAATTACCAAAAATTGTAATGAAAGAGCAGCTGAAGAGGAAAAGACTGGGATACCAAAGTTAGGAAAAGGAGCAAGTTCTTACAACAGGCAGCACACATCATCCATTTAACAAGTCCCTGAACGCCTCAGTTTAGCACCCTCTCTCTTTATGCCAGCTCTCCCCTTAGAGTTCACAAATTATGGCTCTTACTTGTAAATGTTAGTAAATACCTCCTTAAACCTTACTCGGTGTTTCCATAATTGTATACAGATTCTAGAGAATACTACCCTGCAAGAATAACATCCAAAATAGGCTCTAAAAATAAAGCATTCTAGACGATTCTCACATATAGCCAAAGGTTGAAAACACAAGCCATTCCATAAAGAATGGCATGAATAGAATACTACTTGAATCATAGCTGAAAAATGGGGAGAAACCAAAGCAACATACAAAAAAACCCAAACAAACACACACACAAAAAAAAAAAAAAAAAAAACAACAACAAAAACCCCAACCCTCAATAATAGTAAAAAAGTAGCATCTCAAGAGCCCCATTCTGTTCCTAAAACAAAGCTTAAAGCCTGGGACGAACCAAACCAGGAATCCTTAATTTTGTGATTCACACTTCTCGAACTAAGCAATCGATAATCTTTAAAACCAGGCAATTGTTTGCTTAATGAGTTTGTGAAAAAGGCAACATTCCACCCCGCTCCGTGTCGGGCTGTGAACGCCGCCCCCTTGCCAGCAGCAATATGGATTGCCCAGCGCAGTCCGGTGATTCCTTTTTTCAGCCTACGTAATGCCCATTTACATAGTCACGGTATTTTTAAATGTGCTTTCCGAGGCACTAAATAACATAAAAACAGGGAAGGAGACAACCACAGCAGTAACACAGCACTCCTGTGACTGCGGAATTCACGAAGAGAATAACGACCAAGTCCGGGGAGCACAATAAAACTCCATTTTCCAGATTATGCATTCAGAACGCCAACCCAAGGAAATCCTGGCCGTGTTTCCCCCCTACAGTGAGAGTGTGTCTGAGCACAACAGAGCATATCCTGGCTCCTTCGCAAACCTCCACGCACATTCCTACACCCCTTAGGAAAACAGTGACAGCGGACATGAAAGGAAGGGAAACAATGACATTCTTTTAATAACAGCGTTCACCGGCGGGTCGGACCCGCTCGGTGCGCGCTACGCGGCGGCAGTTTCTGCATTCCCCCGGAGCAGCCGCATTCCCCGCCGCCGCTCCAGGGGCAGCGCGACGGTTCCTCGGCGGCCAGGCCGGTACCGGCCCTGTCCCCTCGCG